>JAOEGS010017310.1:0-28154 GCA_025447755.1 Corythornis vintsioides | reverse complement strand
TCTTTCTTTCTTTCTTTCTTTCTTTCTTTCTTTCTTTCTTTCTTTCTTTCTTTCTTTCTTTCTTTCTTTCTTTCTAATTTCATCATTTCTATGTCTATCTATTAGAGCTCTCTCTCTCTCTCTCTCTATCTATCTATCTATCTGTCTGTCTATCTATCTTTTTGATAGAATAACAGAAAAGAAAAAAACAACACACTATGCATAGATGTAGACAGAAGATTTATAAAACCATTAGAGGAAGTAAAAATGTAAAGTAAAATGCCCATTGGTTCTCTTCAGGGAGCAGGTACCTCAGGGTCCTTGCTTTCAGCCAGACACAAGCCAGTCCCTAGAGAAAAGATGCCTTCAGAATACAGTGGGAGTGGGCTGATAAAGATATCCCTTTAACTGTGATGCCTGCAAGTCACTGGTGTCAGCCTTAAGACACCCTGGGAGAAAGAGGGATGCAAAACTGGTTGTTGCCTGCTTTTGTTTAACTGCCTTTGGAGGTTTCAATACAAAGACACTGTGGCATATGCCAACTGTTGACTCTATCAAATAATAAAGCAATCCCAGTGGGTATTAAGAAGCGTGGAATCATTCTAATGAGTCTGGCAAAATCTCATTAGGATGAACAGCAGGTGATGACAAAATATTTGCTCTGTATGCAAATGAGTTGTTTCCTTCTCTGTCTATACACAGTTGCATGAATGCTCAGTAATAGGAGCTGTCAGATAATTATTCACTGGAGTAAAGCCCTGCATATGTGGTTGTTGCATTTCAAATGCATCAGTGACAAAAATGGGAAAAATGCTGGAAAAGAGCTGTGCTTTTAAGGCAAGAGCCCCCTTGTACCATCAAATGCCCAGTCTCCTACCTGTGTAACAGACAGTTCTGCTGGGTACTCAGACAATCCAGCTGTCTTTCCAGAAATACCTTCAAAGCAAGGACAGATGGGCTGCAGATTGTCAAAACATCTCCAAGAGCTGTGAGCATAGAAGGGCATGATGGAAAGGGGGGCAGGGGGTAAGCTGAATAATGAAAACAAGGAAAAACATGGCAGTTCCTGTTGACAGAGGTAGGTTACCTGCATAGACCAGAGTCTCATCTGTCCTTCTAGTTCAAAACAACTCTACTAATCAAAAGGAAATATCCAGCTTCAGGTTCAGATATTGCTGTCTGCATAGTAAATCACTGTTTTGCCCACTTTTGCTGCCTTAACAGTAGGCTATATAGCCCTTGATATCCATTCAATTCCTGATGGTGTTTCTGGCACAGCACACTTCCATTCTCTCCAGAGTATCATTAATAATGCTTCATGCATTTGTTTTTAATCACATTGGTATTTATTTATTGCTGCAGCCTTGTTCCTACTTCTTATGGATGTCAGAGACAAAATTCCTGCGTGGGGAAGTTCCCCAAGAGCCCCATTCTTCTATGTGTGCTGGAGGAGAGGAGCACAGGAGAGTCAAGTCAAAGTACATTCTGGATTAAATAACCAAAACCATGCTAACA
Organism: Corythornis vintsioides; assembly: GCA_025447755.1. Taxonomy (NCBI): domain Eukaryota; kingdom Metazoa; phylum Chordata; class Aves; order Coraciiformes; family Alcedinidae; genus Corythornis; species Corythornis vintsioides. Next base: position 26,660 of record JAOEGS010017310.1, on the reverse strand, counting down.
CAAGTATTCCTGCAGATCTTCTCTCCAGCTCCTGGCAATCAAATACCTTTGCTATTCTATACCCATGTAATTGTGGTTTGCTCTTGAAAAAAAAGAGTCAGGAATGCATTTGAAGCTTGCCTTCTAAAAACACCCTTAGGATCCCCAGGGTCATGCAAAGTTTCCAACTCTGAAAAGCAAAAGACTATGTGTATAATGACCCTGTGCTCCCACCATGCTCACTGTCTCTTTCCTGGTTTTTTACAGGCTTTCCATTAGAGAGGGAATTTGGTAAGCTGATTATGAGAAAGAGCCATTTGCTTTCTTGCTAAAGTCCTATAAAAATGAGGTGAAATCAACACAATATAGAGCAGAAATTTGCCTCCTTCACCATCCAGCAATTATTTAAAATTATTGAATATTATTAATAGTTATTAATATGAAATGTTAATAATATTAGGTGCTCTTCACTCTGTAAATCTCGATCAAAAGTGCTTTTCACACAAGTGCTTTGTTAGGTAAACTCAACATCACCTTTTCTTCTTTCATAAGTTTGGGAAGCCTTGAAGAATCACAAAATAGGTCAACAAGAGATCTGGGAAGCAGTGCCTAGTCCTCCTGATTTCCAGATCAACACCTTGTGAGCACAGGGGCACTTCATCTCACTGTTGTTGCTGTGGGTCTGGGACCTACAGAGCTACCAAAACTGCTTCTATCACTGGAGGATTTTAATACCAAGTTGGACAAAGATCCCTGGGGAAGCATGGGGTGTGTTTAATTCTGAGCATAGGGACTGGCAACATCACCTCTTGAGATCCAGACCTCTAGCCTGGGAATTCATGACTGATGTGTCCTACTTGGTATTTGTTTTACATTTAAGAATAGTATTAAATTGAGATCTGCAGTCAAAGTGCTGCCAAAATGACAGGCAGGCCAAGAATTACATTAAGTATTAAAATGTAGCCTTGGCAGGGTTTACAGGGCAGCAAGGCTTGTTCTCACGGTTGGGTTACTCACACCAGGGTAGCACGTTCCAACCCAAACTGACAACAGTGTCCAGGGGCCACAGCCTTCTGTTTCTGTTTAGCAGGTTTTGCTGACCAGCAAAAAGTGATGGAAATCCAAAGCTCTCAAAAAGCAGTAGCTCTTAAATGACTACTTTTTCTCTTTCTTTTTTCTTTTATTTTTATTTATTTTTTTAAATTTTTTTTTTTTTTTTGCTAGACATCTAGCCAAACAATTGAGTGTTTGTTTAGTGAGATTGACTGCAATAAGAAAACTGTGGACTCGTTTCAAACTAGAAATGTCATCTGATGTTAGTGATGGTCTGGATCAGCTGACCAATGGTCATGCACAAGGTGGTCCCAGATACATACTGCTCTGAAAAAAATATCCAATGGACCCCTCCCAAACAGAGTATGTACAAGAATGCACCATGTTTAGCTACCTCTATTCAAAGCAGCTCTTCATCACTTCCAACAGCCTTTGTGTACTCAGTTTCCTGATTGAACATCATATCTCCAGGCATGTGATGTATGTTTGTGGGCATTCTGTAAAAACATCACTTACGTAAGCTGCAGCACAGCCAGCAGGGTATCTCACACACTTCCTACTGAAAAAAAGCAACAAGCAGAAAGAAGTATTTCTTTCTCAGATCACAGGAAGGCCACATGGTATTCAGTGGAGATCCAAGTCAAAAACAGCCAGGAGAGTATAAACTCCAAGTAGTCTGTGCAGGAGTCAGAACGTGCTGCTCAGCCTTGGTGGCAGTCCTTGCTTTTTTTTTTTAAGCCTCTTTATAGAGGCTATAAAGACAGTTTACTCGGTATCTAATGCTATTTCAGATGCCAAAACATATCCTGCAAGGCTTTCACCTGTTTTTTCTAAATGGAAAAGTTGCATGTAAGACCTCCATAGTATCTGACAGGCTGTAGAGATCTTGAGTACCCTCGGGAATCCAAAATGGCACTACAAGCCCCCATGTGTCTGTGCTGCAAGGTGGGCCAGTTGCTTGAGCTCTCATTTGAGTTTTTGCATCCTGAATTGAGATATGTGCTTTTGTTACCAAGTGAGTTTGCAGTTAATAGTAGCAAGCACATATCCCCTGCAGTCTCAGAGGTGTCTTTAGAGCAAGCCTATGCTGAAGAATGATTAATACCTCTGGATAGTCTTGTTACCTCCATAAGTGAAGAGTACTATTGCTCTCCTGTGATGTCCTTTGAGACCTAAGGTATTGTTAACACATTGGTCAAAGTACAAAGAGACTAGAAGTGAGCAACCTTCTGTCAGGGGTTTGGAGAGAACAGTGAGTCCTAGCGTTCATGTCTTTCTGCTCATATGAAATGTTAAAGCTTGTTAACATTTCATATGAGCAGGGGAGAGAGAACTACCCTTTGATTTCTTTATCCTCAGCCTCTCACTTCCAAGCTCAGAACACTTCACTTTTCTGTTCCCTCTCCAGTCCCATCCCCACCTGCCCTTTCCAACATCTTCATCACTTGTCTCAGTGTTTGCTTACTCAATCCTACCTCTGCTGCACCATCTCCTTTATTCTGTTGTTCTCCTTCTACTCTTTCTACCTACTCCGTCCAACCTTGGCTGGCCTAGACCATCTAAGACTCCCTCTCAGGGAGTCTTGAGCTCCCTCAGATCCATCCCTTTATCCCCACCCTGTGTCTATGTTTGAAGGACTCCAATTCTGCTTTCCCCTTGGCCAGAGTAGATAACTGACACATTTCTTCTTTACCTGGCTTTCCCAAGGACAGAAATCCACCTGGACAGGTCTGGAGCAAAAGACGTCTGGGTAGGAAATGGTGACCCTAATTTTGGGATGGGAAGTGGTATATCAAGATTTAGTTGCCAATGTGTTTTTATTTATATAAGCTTCTAGGAAGTCTGGACTGTGTTGAAACACCTCCAGATCTATTTTTCTGTGGACAAACTGCACAGCAGTCACCCACCTAGTATTTGTTGGTAGTAAATTGTAATTAACAGAGTAAACAAGAAAATGTTCTTTAGATGAAAACAGTAGCTAAAGGAATGAACACAATTTTTCTTCCTAACATTTCTTCTCTCAGTTCTTAGTGTTATGGTGAGTTTGCTCATCAAATGTCTGACTGATAAATGTCCTTTCACTTTTACTTTAGCTGAAAAACAGATTATTCTCCTTTCCTGTTTTTCTCTTTCCCACTTTGCATAATAAATCAAAGAAGTAGCCACTGGCTTACGTAAGCATTTTTGTAGACTCTGGAACCAAGATTCATCCTGTCTTTCAGCCTGTTCTGAGGCCAGTATTCAAATTGCTCTTAGATACTGACATTAATCACTGAAGGAGGACAGGTACATTTAGGAGTTCTGAGAGCACTTTGCCTTTTCAGCTAGAAAAACACCATTTACATGTGTTTATGTCACTCTTCTTCCATACCCAAATCTACCTGAGGCCAAACATACAAGGTGCATTTTTTTGCATAGTGCTTTCTTCCCCCAACATCCTTCTCCTCAGCACATATAGGACTCTCAAGGAGGCTGGACCACAGGTGACTTCACACCCTATAAATGTCAGTATTTTTTGGCACCTCCACTTTGCAGGTTCATGGGATTTTCAGAAGCAGCTCTATCTCTCCATCTACATTTATTACCAGGGGTAAATTAAGAGGGAATCAGAAACCCCAAGGCAGTGTTATCTTTATGAAAATTGTCCTGTACTTCCTCACATATGCACAAAATTATTGCCCTAAACTGTGCATACACACTCCTTCATTATAGCAAACTTTTCTGGGAAGCCATAGGACACTGTTTACTTCTTCTTGGACAAACATCTACAGTACCAGAGATGTCTTTGAAGCCTTTGACTTTAATATAAGATAAAGAAAATTTGGGCCTTCACCTTGATTTAGTTAAAAGGTTGACCTGATGGAATATTTGAGGGCTATATTTTTTCCCACTGTCTCCAGAGAAGACAGAAAATCAAGTAGTTTGCTGTATACTTGTTAACCTTACACTACCACACAATTTTTAGCAACATCAGGAACAATAATTTATGAGGTTGCAACCTGTAAGGGAACAGTTTATCTCCAGATCTTGTAAAACTTAAACTTATGAAAACTTCAGCAAGATTTTTCTTTCATTAATTATAGAAGAACAAAGCATCTACTTTTTCATATTAAAAAAAAAAAACCCTTACATCTTCTTCAAATCTGAAGTCTAAGGTGTTTTTACTGAGAAAAAGAGCTTCATGGTAATGATAGCAGAATATCAGATTACTGACTATAACTGTCTTCTGTTTGGCTTCTGTCTGCTTCTTAAGAACATTTAGTGAAAAGCTAAATGCCTTCCAGAGACACCTTTAATTCACATGTTAAGAATGTTTATACCTCTCAAGTGGTCAAATTAAATCGCATCAAATGAACTAGATGGGCTTGATGTAGGTTCTAAGGCTCTGTTTAAACTGTTGTGTTCTCATGCAACAATTAAAACTGAATAAACATTGCCAAAGGAATTTCAGAGAGGATTAGTTCAAATGTTTAACTAAACTAATTTCTGCCACAGTTGGTTTCCATGTGCATTCATTTGATCTGGCAGAAATGTTCTTTCCTTAAGAATTTAACCAAAGTCTGATCACAGGAGTCATGTTTGTTCTGTCAGGGAAGTAAACATGCCTTCTGTGATCACTTTAGACTGAACAGCTCCGTGTCATACCTCTTGGATAGGAGGTGTTCAAGAGCCAAGCCAGAAAATAAACGCTGATAAGGACACAGTAATTAGAGTGTAGGTGTTCTAGAAGACATTGAATCACTTACTGAGGGTACGTTATTTGCTAGGTCTTAAAAATAACAATTCTGTATATATCCACTGTTTTTACAGACCACAATAGCCTAGGTTCAAACACCTCAACTTCAGACTTTGCAAGCTAGGCACAACTGGAGTCATGACATTTATAGGTGAACCCTTTGACATTACACCAGGTTTTGAGATCAATAAGTATAAACAACTCTTTCAAGCTGGCCTAGGGGACCTATTAATTTCTCTACACAAACCCCATCATCACTCCACTCTCCAAATTCTTCAGGAAATCCTTGAAGGTATTGGTAGAAGTATGGAAGAATTTAAGTGAAAAGAGAAAATACTGGCTGTTGTGAGGCTATCCAATCCCTCAACCTTTTTCTCACTGGAAGTGTAAACCAGAAATACAAAATTAAGGTATAGTCATCTTAGAATATTTTGTGTAATGCTATTTCAAATTACAGTACTTTTGCATACGGTATGGTACCAGATACCACTGAGTGCAGTTAGTTACTGTCATCCCAAGATGACTAGAGAGTTGCTTCATCTCAGATTTGGTTAGGATCACCAGAGGAACTCTGCTGGGAACACTTCTTTCAATTACCTGGTTTCAAAGTATTCATACAGAAGGTCTTTGGTTTTGGCAGTTGCCCATCACTTTTGTTTATCAGATCTGAGGAGCCTAACCCAATGCCCTTCCAATGGTGGACATGACTTCTAGGTAAAGGCCAATAATTTATTTTTATTTTATCCTTTTGGCCATGTAACAAAAGAGATCTTTGTGCTTTTGATCAGGGAATGGCTTAAAGTTGTCTAGGTCAAACTACAGGGTAACTGGCTGGACTACTAGGGTGACTCTGTAACCTCTGTGGAACTACTCGGAGATGTTATTATATTTATATATTTAATAATTGTGTTTTAATAGATACTGTCAGCACATGTCTGGAGGGACACCTATTAAGCATAAACAGTAAATATTGATCCTCCTGTCTCTTCCCTGAGCACATCTGCCAATCCATCACTTGTGTTCAGTCCTGAGATGTGATACTCTCCTTTGGCAACACACTTCAATATCACAGAAAGAAACTACTCCAACTGGTGATCTTTTCACCGTACTTAAGAACACGGGGAAGTAATCATGGCTAATTGTTATGGCTGTAATTCCAAACCGGGCAGCTGGCAGAGAATCAGACATCTCAGTCACATTTGCTGAATGTCTCCCTACTACGTTCCAACAGATAGTTTATGGCAGCACTCTCCAAAGCCTTGCCCTTTGACTACTTACATTTCTCCAGTACTCAGGTAGTTGCTGCCAAGGTTGTTCTCCTCTAGGGTAATTATTTGCACAGTGTAATATCTTGGAAGCACAGTTGGCAAATGTTGCTTTCATGCAAGCTGGGCTAGATCTATGTAGAGAAGAGTTGACAGTGTAAAGATTTTAGGAGCATGTAGAGTGAGTGATTAAACACTGGTTATAAAGAAAAAGCAGGTGCCATCTGCTCCCACTCAAATAACTCCTGTTGGCTTCAATGGGAGTGTGACAATTTTCACTGCCACTCTATTTGGTTTTCTGAAAATACTTTCTTTAGTATTAACAATGACTCAAAATGACAATGCCCAGAAGTCTGAAAGGGGTTAGAGAACTGAAAATACTGATGATGGAGCATGGATCCATTCCCATGAAACTCAGCAGAATAGATCAGCTGTCATTTAAGAACCATTTGCATATCCCAGCAGTGATTGCCTGAGATAAAATGAGGTAGGTAGCATTTTCTAAATGGCTTCGGTATTATGTGATCTGAGAGATCACAGAATCATAAGATCATAGAATCCAGTATGGAAAAAGTGTGACCAAAACAATTACTTCTAACAGAAATCCACATGCCAGGGAGTGTGTAGAAACAGATATGCCCCTCCCTATCAGAGTCGTTGCCCCTTAGGTAATGCAGCACCCCACAAGCTGGCATTTATTTTAATGATGAGATCCCTGGAAACAAGCAGGTGATCTCATCCTGTAAACTTCTCCCTCCAGCAGAAGCACTTAGGTGACTTCAGAAATCTCTGCACCACCTCCTGAAGGGAAAAATACTGAAACAAAGGCAACACTTCTGGTGGGACATCCAGTGTTAGAAGGTCTGCCTCCTGTGCCACCAAAGTCAGAAGAGAACAAAATGCTTAACTAAGCTTCTAGGGTCTGGGCAGAAAAGAACAACATGGTTAAATAAAACCATTGACAGCTCTGGGATGATAGACAAAATCTGACTAGTGACCAAAAGGAAGCATGAAGGAGCACTGCTTTGTTTTACAAGGGCTGATGCACTTAACATTGGTGCTTGAACTGGAAGTGCCCTGGAAGAAGTTAATTTACTGGTCATTTTGCTAGCAAAACTGTGCAACCAGGTAGGCACTGCAATGTATCATACCCTCTTGATTTATAGTTATGAAAGTAGCACATTTTATAGTAAATTAAGGCTGTGACTCTGAGTGTAGAAACCAAATTGAGAACTGAGTCCAGCTATGGGTTCAACAAACAACTGAAGAGCTTCACATGGAACCTTGAGCTACAGTGGTTCTTCTAGCATCATACACTACATGCACACAGATATTCTCTAGACTTGCCCAGGTGTATTCAGGGCACAGGCACCTAATCAGGTAATGGTGCCTGAGTCATCACTTCACAGCTCCCCAGTCCTTAGTTTGTCTGCATGCTCAGAGCCTGAGGCACAAGTGAGGTAATTCAATGGGAGAAGAGGCTGAAGATAAGACATGGGCACTTCATCATGTATCTGAACCTTTTAAGCTAAAACCTACATATCAGCAGGTAACATATACCTCCCTTCAGGCAGTTTTCTTGATGCTGATGCTTTAAAGCCAATGGAGTGTACGTGAGGGCAGAAGAGGTTAAACTGGTGTAACCAACCCAACACAATAAGAACACTTTCAGGAGAATTCAGCAGAGTGCATTTTCCTTTAGTTAAGAAGTCATCAGACTAACTGATCTAATGATCCTCTCTTACAGACCCTGACTATTAAAGAAATGTACAACTGGCTCTGCCTTTTGTCTCTCTGTAATGCAAAACACAACTTGCATGCTAGCCAAGAATGGTGTAAGCAAACCTGATGGCATCTGCCGACTGGAGCTGAATTGTAGTCACTCCACACAGTGCCTAAAGCCCCTTCTGAGTTAAGGCTTAAAAACTACCTGTTATAATGATAACAAAGTGCTTTTCTCTGGATTACTGTAGTGTCTCCTATTTCTTCTGTAATTTCTTCCTTCCAGACTCAGTCCCAGGCATCAGTATTAAAAGATTCTTACAGTACAAAGGTTTGTATTTCAGCATCACACAACACACAGGGCAGGAGAAGTCTGAATTTGTGACTATTTTCACAGACTTAGGAGCATCTGTAATGAACAAGATGCTAAAAGGAAACCAAATCAACAATAAGTGCTTGAGATTTATGGTTTTCTTTTTCAGAAGCATGGACAAAGTGAAGAAGAAAGGGAAAACTTTGGATGCTAACAGCTCGCCCAGCTCTATTCAGCATCTTCATATGGCTGTGAAGAGCAAAGCACAGTGCACTCCTATGTTGGGCCAACTAGGCTTGGCTTTGCCAGTGAAATTAAAAAAGAGTAGAAGACTTCAAAGTAAACAAGACAGCAGGAAAAAGTAATGAAGGAATTAAACTGACCTTCTTTAGAAATGGGTGAGACAGGGTAAACAGGGAGAGATCTTGTTTTGCTTTCATCCTGGAAAAAATAACATTTCTTCCTTTCCAGTTCAGCACAGTTGACTGATTTGGAAACAAATCTGTTTTCTCTGGAAAGATTTATTTGCCCAACAGACTTTTTTTCTTTTTTTCTTTTTTTTTTTTCTCTTTTTTTTTTTTTTTTGGCAAAAAGCAATAGGTTGAAAGAACAAGGCTTGTCTTGTTAGTAGGTTTAAAGGGTTCAGTAATTAACTGGTACATTTGGAGGCATGGCATGCAGGATACTTGCTGCAACCTACTTTATTACAGTGTCACAGGGAAGTGCTGTGAAAGAAGTAGGAGCTTTAAAGAACACTGTTTATTTCTTAGGCTGTATCAGATAGCAGAATTATTGGGTAATGAAGTTAAGCCAGGACATTTGCTGAAGTAAGGACATTCTGGTGTGACCTTTGAGAATGTGCTTTCATCTGTGATATTTCCTTTCTTTCTTTCTTTCTTTCTTTCTTTCTTTCTTTCTTTCTTTCTTTCTTTCTTTCTTTCTTTCTTTCTTTTCTTCTTCTTTCTTCTTTCTCTTTTCTAAGTTGAAAACAAAGCAACACTTATTTACTCTGGGGACAGCATGCAGTTTTTCACATCAGTCCTTTGCAATACATAGTAGGTGCCTTCAAAACACAAACTGACATTCTGTGGTTTGGGGAAGTCAGTCACAAGGGGTATTTATCCCTGAAGTCATCTCCTTTAACTGCATAATGTGTAATGATGGTATTCACAGCCAAACCTCTCTTATTCCCTCACCAGTTTTACCTTTTCTTTTTTCTTTTTTTTTTTTTCTTTTATCTTATCTTTTTTCTTTTCTATATTTGGAAGTGCAAAGTTAATGAGTCTTTTCAAGAGCCAAACAGATCCTTCTGAAAACAAAGAGTCTCTTCAAGCATATTTCTGGAGATGCAAAAAATAAGCATTTGTCTTGCAAAAATGATGCCTCCTGTGTCTCAAGGGCAACCTAAACACTGAAATCCCTCTGACTCTTATGCAAGGACAGATTTGCCAATGCTACCAAGATGGAGAAATGAAGTATTTGCCAATTTGGTAATTAAATTATTGGTTCCTTTTGGATACACATTATACTTTGGAGATACACAAATATTTTCTACTTTTGTAAGGAGCCCTTCAAACTCAAGGGAAGATTTGGCCATAAGTATCAGTGTCTATTTATTGCTATGTTCATTTTAGTTTGGCTTTTTTTTTTTCTTTCCACCAAATACCATTTACCTTTAGACTCTGAATTGCTTTTATCAAATATTAACAAGCACCTTTGTGTGGGGAAACATCACAAACATCTGGGTGTGTTTGTGCCAAGATTGCACGGTACTTTAATCCAAATGAGATTTGTCAGAAAACTCTATTTTCCTTCTCAGTTAAAGGCCACTTCATCAATTTTGAGCATAATCCCAAAGCCCAGGGGAACAACCTGGGAGGAAAACTGTGACTTGCTGAATCATTGCCTCTTCCTGATCTCGCTCCCGCCCTAGAGAAGGGCAGAGGCATTTGCAGCACCTCAGTTTCTCTAACATCATGTTTCTGTGGTTGCAGCAGGGACTTTGAGACCATAGTGTTGCCTTTTCCCCAGCTCCTCATGTGAGACCAAGGTGGCAGAGCTGCCCTGTTTGCTGCCATTGGCACAGAAGACCCAGCCATGCAACTCAGCAGGCAGAGGAGGAAAAGCCAGTTGCAAATCAGTATGATTTGCTTTCATGGTCTCCTCTGTAGGGAGAAAAGAAGCACAGAGGGAAAGGATTATGTTGAAAAGATCAAAGTGGATAGAGAGGCACGAGTTAACGGGCACGCTTTTCAAAAGAAATAATTCTCCTGACATCTCAAGGGATGGGTGAATTGCATATTGCCTTGTCAGTTAAATGCAGCCGTTAGTTTCAAGCCCATACTAATTAGCCAGCTTAGAAAAACAGGCTGCTCAGCATTTCTAAATGCAGACTACAGCCTCTGCCACTCCTCAGCACAGATATATTTGTCCACATCCTCTCAATGTGACATGCTGGTACAGAGGCAACTTGGTTGGTAGTTAAAAGAGAACCAAGGATTAAACGAGACTTCATCTGGTATTTTTCTCACTTGCTACATCCAGGTCAGAGCAGGACAAACCACTAACCTAATAAGGAGTGGGAAGTGTGCTGTGTGCTGGGATCCCACTTGCACAACAGAACAAATGACAGCGGTGCCAAGACCCAGGTGACTTCCCTGTGACTGCACTGGCTCTCACCTGCAAAAGCAAGAGTCATAGTCTCTAACCTCTGCAGAGCTTAACTGCAGTGGAGGGGAGGAGAGAAAAATGTTCTTTTGCCCTGTACTTGAAAAGGCATGTGGGAAGAGACAGTAGTATTACAACATAAGCCTGGGGAACTAACCCAAAGTGCAGAATGGATGAGAGAAAGACTCAGATTTGCTTTAAACATTTATTTTATTTTTTTTTTACATTCATAGAATCATAGAATGTTTAGGGCTGGAAGGGGCCTCCAAAGGTCATCTAGTGCAGCCCCCCTGCAGTGAGCAGGGATCCCCTCAACTAGCCCAGGCTGCTCAGAGCCTTGGCCAACCTCACCTTAAATACCTCCAGGGATGGTGCCTCAAGCACCCAATTCACTTTTCCTCCTGGTTCTTCATTCCCCACACTGTAATTCAGAGCTAAGAAACCATCACTAAATTAAAGCATCCCTGGAAGCCTTGTGTCACTTGTATTGCTCAGGTACAGAGGTGACAGGTGACCAGGAGAATCTGTAGATGCATCATTTCCACTGATAAAAGTACCTCAATTAAAGTGTTTAGCTACACCCATTCTTTCACAGTAAAAAGATACTAAAACTAACCTGGACAAACATGCATGAGGTTGTGACTACAGACCCATCTGACTCTCCTAGTGCTAGGAGAGTGGCAGAGCTCTCTTCTGCCCTGGCTACACTGGATTCATCAGATGGGTGGGCACAACATTCATGTGGTATTCATTTCTCTACCCACCTTCTCTCTGCCATGTTCATTTGGGTGACAGCTTCTTTAGGACAGGAAATATGTTTTATTACCTGTTCATGTGTACACTCACATCTAAATCAAGGTAGACCTGTGAGTGTGTCTACAATAACTGAACTTCCATTATACTTGGGTTCCTTGTTCTTCTTAAATAAGTTCATTGAAATACAACCTGGAAGGGAGACCAAAGCATGTTCTTTCTTTATATACTTGCTAACCCTTTCAGGAACATATCTTATCTTTACCCCTGTCTCACTCTCTCTTCTGTCCACCTAAAGAATGAAACATGGTACATCTGTCTGCTCTGACTCCAGAGTGTCTCTGCTGAAGCACATTTGTCTTCCTCCCACAGAGCATTGCAAGGATGCTGCCACTGCAGCCTCAGGCTCTGTGAATTTAGACTTTCTCTTGATCTGCCTCTTTATTTTGCCACACAGAATTAGTCTCAGAGTCCCCACCATCCCACATAGGGCAGCCAAGCTACTTACAGATATCAATCCTTGCTCCCAAGGTGCTGTGCTTGGCCATGTGTGCAGTGCCCAGAATGGCAAACCAGAGCTTCCTTGACATGCCATGGCTCCTATGGAGACTGAGCGTGCTGCTCTCCTTCACCTTCTTTTCCCAATCTAAGCATTGCTACTCCAAACAGCTGTAAAAAGTGTAATTCACTAGGGCATGTAAAACAGAACCATCTGACTTACTGTCTCATGAATGTAATCCATAACTTTATGCCAGAAATTTACAATCCTTTTTCATGTATAAGAAGTTTCCTGTGATTGTTTTACATCTATTCCATAGCTCTGGTCTGCATGGAAACACTTGGTGTAATCTCCTCAGAGATAAATAAGCTCTCTGCTGAAAGTTAAATGAAGCCATTATTTTCTGGATGTTTATAGACGTCATCCTGCCGTGCTCTTGTGCTTGAATCCAAGACAGCCTGAATCTTTGTTTTCCATTTCTGAAAGCCCTGGAAGAGAGAATGAAGATAGTGGTGCAGGAGGGGCAGAGGGGCAGGCAATGTGAGCCAGCAGCTGGGTTCACACACAAGCATGTTTGCTCTGGGCAAGTAGCAGATGATGGACACCCCAGCTGTTTCCTTGGCCAGCCAAGTGCTTTGGCTCTTGCCTAGGTTGCAGCAGGATAGGAAAGGAAGATGCCAGAGAACTCTGAGCAGCATGGGGAGCAAGACCTAGACTGCAGCCATGGGGAGGGAAACCTGCACCATGAAAAGCCACCTGAGCATAGCTAACACTCCTACAAGCCACTTAATAATTAGGGTGCTGGGGGGACTCAATTGGTGGTTAGCTGGATGGCCTTGGATTGGAGAGATCCTTCAGAGAGATAATCATTTTGAGGGATGCTGAGAAAAGGAGCATTTCTGTTTCTGTGACCAAAGTGCTATGCTGAAAGGAGAATATGCAGCAGCAGCTTGATGAAACCAGACCAGATGTATTTGTTCCAAGATATCAGTAAAGCCAGTAGCTTGTAAACAGATCTAATATGCTGCAGAAGCACCAGAGACAGATACTTGGTCTTTCTTTAAGAATGCTAAAATGCTATAAGCTCCCAGTATAAGCTCCTGATAAAAACTATTTGTAATCTTTTGTTGTGTTCCATCTAAATGCAGGTTTAAGTAAATAAATACCACAAATCAAGAGAAAGAAACTGGTGGGACAAAGTGAAAAACAGGAAATCATTGCAATGAGGGAAAGTATGGCATCCTTGCTGTGAAGAGAGGAAGGGAAGCAAAGGGAAGGGAAAAGATTTTATGCCAAAGGAATCTCACCTAGCTGAGATGTTAAAGGTAGGATCTTCCCTTATTACCAGTATACTCAAAGGAGTAAGAGAGGAACATCTGAACAGCAGATGAAAGATCAGAATCATCCCTTGGTGACTCTGAGATGCTGAAGAAAAGGGTCTTGCTCTGGGTTGAGGGGATGCATTTGGCTAAATCTTGTCAATATTACTTTGTGTCTGGAAATCACAAAGCTTGATCTGCAGAGAAAGTAATTTGGCCTTGTAGTCATCCAGGTTGCACCTATTTTGGAAATTGTCATTCTTTGTGCTTTCCTCTCACAGGGAAGTCTGTGTGGTCTGTAACACCAGCCCTGCTGCATACTGGGCCAACCAGGTGAAATGTGGCTTGAAACCTTTCTTTTGGAAAATACTCGAGTGGTGTGAGGATGAAAATACTGCCTAAGCATCCCAGTTCTGCCTTCCAATGACCAAATGAAGTTACTGAGGTTGGTAGGAATACTTGAGGAGTCTGAGGATGGTCTGAATATAAAATATTAAAGTACTAACACAAGAAGCATAGAATGTCTCTGGTTGGAAGATCATCCAGTCCAACCTTTGACCCAACATTGCAAGCTCACCACTAAACCATGTCCCTAAGCACCAGGTGCACGTGCCATCTAAATGCCTTCACCACTGCTGGGGGGGCAGCCCATTTAAATGTTTGATAACCCCTTCATTGAATAAATGCTTCCTAATATCCAGCCTAAACCTCCCCTGGCACAGCTTGCACCCATTCCCTCTGGTCCTGTCACATGCCACCAGGGAGAAGAGGCTGTCCTTCTCCTTGCTGTAACCTCCTTTCAGGTAGTTGTAGAGAGTGAAAGAGTGTAGAGAGTTGTAGAGACCTTATCACTCATAAACCTTCATAAATCATTAACCTTCATAAATCATTAACCTTCATAAATCAGAAAAAAAAAAAAAAAAAAGGTCATTTTTAAGAGAATGGAGACAACATTTACTACCTTCCTAGCAACTGACTGGTAAAATACCCGACTGTCTGTCAGGGGAGCACAAATTTTTAATTTATGGGAGCTCTGTGTTTCATTCTCTGTATTACATTTTCCCTTGGAGATGTGAAGCAAACAAGAAAGTCACTATGTTGGATACCATAGAGAAGTAGAATTCCTTTAACACTGAATATCTTAATAGCCTAAACAGCAGAATTCAATAAAATGTGTAAAGCTTAATTCACATATGGGGACTTCAGTTACAGAGAGGTGTTCAGTAACATGTCAGAATCACAGGCAATCACAGTGCTGGGGTCCATGGATAAAGCTAGGATCCTGCTATGGTAGTGCAAGATGTTTAGACACAAATGTATGTGAATATTCTAAAACTGGAATGATGTGAACTGCAATAAAAAAAACCAAAAAAACCCAAAAAAACAAACCCCAAAAACCCCTTAATAAACACCATCTTGTGTTTTCTGGAGCAAAGAGTTGCTGCTATTGTTCCTGTGTTGCTGTAGAGATTACCAGGGTATTTATTGCCCTTTACATTCACGCTCTGGCTTCAATGACCTGGTTTGTAATGTCAAACCTGGGTAGTTTCATTGCTTCATGTCAGCCAGGAAGAAAGGATTACAGCAACAATAACAGGCATAGCAGTTAGAGTGGTTACATGCACAGAAGTAACCGTCTGGGAAATGGAAAGAGCTGCTCCAGCCAATTAGACATATTAGACCAAGCCTCTATATGAGAAGGTTTATAAGTTGTCCAGATTTTTGGGTTTTAAGGTTGGGTTTTTCTCCCTTCCCTCACATTAATGGCTTGCTAGGAACTAGACAGCCACAAACTCACAGAAAAATTTTTCATCATCTTGCCTTGAATAGGGAGTATTTGGCAAACAACAAAAGTAAATCCAGAAAGCTGGATTCCTCCTCCTGTATGGCTAAGCCCCTGTTTATAACCCAGCTCAGCAGGACAGACCTTCCCCACTTCAAGCCAAACTGAGATTTGTGTGCCAGAGCTGCAAAAAGCATGAGGTAGGAAGTGGCACCATCAGAAAGATGCTCATTTGTGCTGTGGCTCCAGTGCAGGACATGGCAGGGTGTTATGTCTGCAGCTGCTAGGAGTCCCAGGGTCAAAGAGATGCTTCCCAACCTCCTCTGAGAAACCTTGGGAGTGGATGCAGTCCCTTCCACCCCGGTGGTGCTGTTTAGCAAGTGAAAGAGCTGGGGCTGGTTTAGCTTGTCTTTCTGCCTGCTACAATGTCCCTGGGTTACAAGGGTTGCCAGCAGCTGGGCCGTGGCACTTCCCTTGGCCTGGAAAAATGGGCAGCCAAAATGAGCATGAGGCATGGGTGAGAAGATAGGGTTCTCTGCCTATACTGGTGAGGCCACATCTTGAATACTTTGTTCAGTTTTGTTCCTCTCACTACAAGAAGGACATTGATGTGCTGGAGCATGTCTAAAGAAGGGCAATAAAACTGGTGAGTGGTCTAGATCACAAGCCTCCTGAAAAGCACTTGAGTGAACTGGAGTTGTTTATCTTGGAGAAAAGGAGGCTCAGGGGAGTCCTTCTCGCTCTCTACAACTTGAAAGGAGGTTGTAGTGAGGTGCATATTGGTCTCTTCTCCCAGGTAGCAGGAGATAAACAAGAGGAAATTAGCTCAAGTTGCACCAGGGGAAGTTTATATTGGTCATTAGGAAAAATTTATCCACAGAAAGGGCTATAAAACACTGGAACAAGCTGCCCAGGTAATAGGTGGAGTCACAGTGCCTAGAGGTATTTCAAAGACATGTAGATGTAGTGTTGAGAGACATAATTTAGTGGTAGACTTGGCAGTGTTAGCTTAATGTTTCATCTTGATGATCTTGAAGGTCTTTTCCAACCTTAATGATTCTATGATTCTACTACTTTTCATGTTCTATGGGGCTGCCCTGGTAACTTGTTATCTGGTGAGCATCCACTTTCCTGATGCTCCCATGGTCCCAAGAGGGATGGTGATCACTCATGACTGACATGGGAGATCCTGTTGCTGGCCATGTTGAGAAGGATGCTCCTCACAGATCCTGAGCAGAGACATCATCTGTCTCTAAGATGCTACTTTAATGTATAATGATACAAAAGGAAGGAACTGATTCTGCAGATAAACTGCAAGGCTATTTTTGATGTTTAGAAAATATAAAAGACATTTAAAGAAGCAAACAGACCTGCTGTCCCCACCTGCAAACCTAATTTGCCAACATATCTATATGGTATTTTGTGAAAATGATGTGGCTTGTGTTGCCCAGCACTCATCAGTGTGCATTTCTGACTTCCTTAAGAGCACAGCTACCTCATTTCTAAGTAATTAGGTAGCTGGAAGCACCAGCTAAGCCTAAACAAACATCCTTTACTCCAACAAGGAAAGTTATTGTGAAGCCTTTCAGGACACAGTTTTCTGTACTATGCAAAGACTGAAATGTCTATTAATAATTTCTAAATGGTTTAAGCACTATCTGCCTTTTGATAAATTCTTTGTCTATAGTGTAATCTAACCTGTGGGTGGGGAAAGCAAAAAAAAACATTCTGCCATGCCACATCCCCAGACATAACAAATTCTTCTTTTAATTATTATCACCCTCATCATCACACACCAAGCTTAAGGACATGAAAATGGTTAATGGGATGGTTTCCTGGACCCTGTCCCATGTATCACTGACTCACTGGTTTTAAAGATCATATATGTGTGTGGGCCTTTTGGATCTCACATCTCCTGTCATCTGCAGCAAGGGAGCAAGCCTGTTTATTCTTTGCCTTTACCACTGATAAAGTATTGTTAATACCTCCAGGCTGTTGTAATGAGGTAGAGAGTCTGGTGAGATTTTACTTTAAGAAGCTACCGAAAAAAGTCTCATGAACAGAAAACATGGAAATCCAAACATTATTTACTCATATAAAGCAGACAGCTTTGTTTTAAAGAAGAAAAATAGTGTTAAGGTATGTGAATCTGTATGGTTTACTCATGCCTCTTCTCCTTGTAGCATAAGTCCAGACACAGAATTTTATAATCGTGTCTCTTTGTTGGCAAAATTGTGACTCATCACTGATGAAAAAGTGTTCATTGACATGAGTTTGGGAATATGTTTTTTCTTTATTACTACACCTTCTTTAGCAACCACAGACTCACAGGAGATGCCATTACCTTTCACGGAATGCTGATGGCAGAGCCCAGTGCAAAAGACCAAAGAAAACCTGCAACCCACAAATTGGCTTCTCAAGGTTACTCAGATGAAAAGAAGCCAAATTTGATTTCTATGTACCCAGCATCTTTGTGTTCCTCAGATAGAGCTCAGGCAGATAGAATCTGTGTAGCAAATGTTAACCAGCTGATTGCAGAGGACGGAGTCTGTGTTTGCTGCTATCAATGCTTATCAGCACTTTGCTGTGGATTGCTGCTGAGGCTAGCATTTCAAAAACCAGAATAGTGTCTTTCAGCCTCCTTAAACCAAAAGGGCTTTCACCTTTTCATGGGAGTTTTCTCCTGAAACAGTGCAGCCACAAGGGTTCCCTTATGTGACCATAAAGCACCAAGCACATCTGTCAGCACTCAATAAATTCAAATTAATAATAGGTCCTCAAAGAGCTACATACTGAGTCCAAGATACCTCAACATGTGGGCAGGAGAATGGTCTCCCCAGAAATAATGAAGCATGTTCTTGCTTAATGGGACACTTATAAATGAAGCCGTTTTCTCCTATGAAAGACTGGATTTACAGCTTAATGTGTGCACCCAGCAGGCAAATGTGCCCAGAAAAGAATGGCCTTGTGCTGCTACTTTATAGCAAAAGTATCAGTCACATAGAAAAAATACAAACAAGCTTCATATTTTGCCTCCTCTACCCAGAAACACTTGAGCCATGAGGACTGCAAAGACCTGATTCATCTCTGGGTCCTGAGAGGGGATTGACCCCCAGCAGACACATGCCTTTGAAGGGCAACCACTTGAGGAGTATTCTTGTAGTTGCCCAAGGAATGATTCACTACCTCACCTGAATTGCCTGGCTCAGTCAGCTCCTTAGCTAGTCCTTCCCTCTGCTGTCACTTCTCCTGATGCTGCTTCACACTCCCTTCTCAGAAGGCTTTCTGTTGCCAGTCCTGTCAGGACTGACAGGGAGGTGCATCATTACAATAGTGCTTGCATCTGTCCAGGTCCATTAGTTTGGACTAAGCTGTGTTTGACTCTGCACGTAGCAGAAACACATCCCATTTCTCTAGCTTTAGAACTCTGTGCAGGTGATGATACCCAAGAAGGTGCGATGAGAAGGAGTGTGTTTGGTGTAGTACATGCCCATGGAGTGATCTGGAAGGAAAGAGTACTTTTGTCTACTCAGGGGAAGCATATAAAGCATGTGAAAGCTCTCAAGCTCCTGAAAGCAGTTCAGTTACCAGAGAAAGTGGCCATTATGCATTGTAAAGCTCATCAGAATGGAACAACTGCTCAGGATCTGGGTAACTCAATGTCAGACCTCACCAAGACTGGTGAGGCAGAGGTGCAATCCTTGATCCCAGATGGTAAAAGACAAATTGATTATGAGCCAAGGTATTCAAAAGATGACCAAAAGCTAATTGAGGATTTAGGTGGGGACATGGAAAAAGGTAAATGGGCAAAGACTTTACAAGGCAAAATTAATAGTACTATTAATGCTGTTATGGGCTGTGGTTATGGCAGAGCATAGGAAAACACAAGGGGGGGGGGAGGCAGAGACATTATATGAGTATCTGAGCCAACCTATAGTGGCTTGAAATTTATATACTATGATCAGGCAGGTAGCAAAACAGTGTGAAGTCTGCTTACAAAGTCCCAAAAGGCACAGCTTTGCCTCCAGAGAGGACCTGCAGCAGTACCAGGATCTTACCCCTTAGCTTGTAGAAATGGACAGGCCAGCCTGGACCTTAAAGCTGAGCAATTAGGTAACTGACTAAAGAGTAAAATGTAGTCTAATAATCATCTGACAGATTTACAGGGTGCTAGAGCAAGTGTAGACCCTGCTAAAGTATGCTTGCTGGGTCAGTATCCTTGCATGTATGTGAGTTCATATTTCCAGGTGTGTCTCCTGGCCAAATCCCAGATCATCACAAGGATGTGACTCAGCAAAGGTGTTTCCATGGAAAGAAGCTAAGCATATGTTAGGAGTTAGTACATGTTCAGAAAGGTCTCCCTGTCTTGGTGACTGTCAGGCACCAAAAGTGTGAGATGTCTTTTATGTGTCAGCTCCATGGGTAGACATCTAACAGGTTTTGGAAGTCCCTGAGGAAAATGGGAATGGAAAAGTTTTCATTTCTCACTATATCAATTTCCTATTGTCACAGAAAAAAAGTACTCATTAAATCATCACTAGGATAGCACAGGGACATAGGATATCTAGACACCTAATGAGAGTGTTGTGTGGCCCCAGGGTAAGGCTATATATCCATATGACTGTAATGGAAGCCCATGGAGATAAATCTGAGATGCTGTTGTTCCATGTGGCTTTATTACTGCTGCCACTTAAGATGCAGCAATATGGTGTTTGAGGTGGGATGCAGAAGACATTGTAGAAGGTGAAAATCTTATTTGCTTTTAAGTCTCAGCTTTGGTCAGGAGGGATATCAGGTCCTGACAGAGCATTTGAATCAACATAGGAATTTTCATGAGGTTAAGAAAAAATGAAAAAAAAAAAAAAAGATGAGAAGAGCTGCTGCTTGTAGTGGTTTGAGAGGTACCCTCTCCTGAACTTCAACTGTTGTCAGCTGGAGTTTTCTCTGTGAGCTCTGTAGAATTAAGCAACTTCTTTAGAAATCAAACAGGGCCATGACCCCAACAACAACCTTGCCCTTGGCTACAAAACTTCATCACCAAATGCTAACCTTCCCCCTCTGCCCCTGTCCTGCCCCAGGATGAGGTGGGATTCCTGCCCTGTGATTCATCACATTTGGATACTTATCTACTTGAAGGAAATATGTCATGGACAGCCGTGTAACCTATCACCCTGCTCCTTAGCTGTGACTGTGGTGTGACATGTTTCTCAGGCCTGGTCTTTAAAACAACTGTAGCAGTCTCTGCTATCTAACCAATGTAATCCAGACCCCACCATCTTTTCCTTCATAAATCTTTCCCTAACAGCTGATCTTTGCTGCAATTTTAGTATATTGCTGCTCATTCTACCGTTGGCAGCCACAGAGAGCAATTTATTTCCCACGTTTTGGCAGAAGTCATTCACCTAATGACAGTCACAAGATAGTTTTCATGTTTCCTATCGATTTCCCCCCTACCTTCCACTCAGTAAAAGGGAATGACTAGTCCTTCCAAGTTTTAAAGAGGAAAATTTGTTATTTTGTCTGCAGGATCCAGCACCTCCTCACTATGAGGAACTGATGAAGTACAAGTGTACAAGAGAGATGAGGTCCTCACTTGGCAATGCCAGCAGCACACCACAGGACTGAGAAAACTCTGCTCAGGGTGGGGCCACTGCAGCTTCAGTATTTCACAAAACCCGTGTGCTCTGAATTCTTTTAAGAATCAGGATGTCTGTCAAACCCCAGCTGGAGGAATGCTCTGTGTATAGGGAGTGGCATGAAAGGTGTCACAAGGTCCAGACATGAATCAAAAATGGACTGAAATACAAAGGGAAAAGGAACTATTGAAGCAGAAGTGGTGTTAAGGTTTGCTGCCTGTAGCCCTAGTGAAGAGGGAAAGCAGGAGTCATGGTGAAGACATGGGGGCAGGATTCATGACACCTGTCATTGTATGTCTACAACACAACTATTTACATCTGAGCTAATCACTCTTGAATACCTGTTGAGTCAATGCAAAGGAATATATGGCACATTTGAAATGTTTTTCTACAGATGAGAAGTCAACCTTTACAAGTGCTTATTATTCCTGCTGATGTTGAGAGACCTAGGATGCCTAGACATAGATGTCCTTATTTATTCAGAGGAATCTGACCCAGAGAGATTGCCTTTGGATGAGAAAACTTTGATATCAATCTTAAAATGCTTCTGTCTGTGCCTTTCTTCTTCTTTATGGAAAAGGAGGGTGTTTATCCTGCACCTTTCCTCATTCCGAGATCCCTAGGTGTCCATGTCACATGGGATCAACCTTCTGATGGATGTTTGAAAACATCAATTACAAACCTGAAAATTCAAGCCTGCGTTGTCCATGAGCACAGATCCAGATGTACCCAGTAAGGATGGTATGCACATGATGCACCCGTGTGTCTTGTCCATCCGTGATGACAGATCCCTCCTCCTAAACACTCATTTTCCCTCAGGAAAACCTTAAGCTGAGTTGTGGCCATCTTACAAGCTGCAAGTGATGAAGGGCCATGCCAGCCAGTATCGAGTGATGACAATACGAGTGATGTTGATGCCTCCTGTGCACTGTGATAACCCAGACTGTCCCTGCTCTATCAAGCTTCTGGGAAGAGTTACAACAAACACCAAGAGCTGCTTTCTAGGGGCTTTATAGGTGAGGGTAGGAAGAGTGTGGCTAAGTGAGCAACAGGAGGAGAGAAGGGAAAAGGGGACAAGAGCATGGGTTGGATCAACAAGAGGGACTGTCTACTGTCTCCTGATCGCTCTCTGCCTCAAGAGATGCTTCACAGGTGACTTCTGAGACATTTTAGGCCACCTATCATGGAAACCTAGGATCGTAATCTATCCTATCCATCTCCATCACCTAGCAGGAGGGTTGTTGGGAAGCAGCATATTTTTCCAGTGCTTTGTCTAGGCCTGTGCTTTACTGCTCATTCTCTGGGACACTCACCGCTTCCCCTGGGAGGCTTAGTTGGCAGTCTAGCAGCTTCTAGGCAATTAAGCTGTAATTTTCCTTTGCTCCATTTTATGCTATTGCTTCCAAGTTGCTCCCTGCCCTCGGCAACTCTCTCTTGACCTGATGTTTTCTCTCTAACTCCTCAGTTATTGTTATCACAAAGTACCTTGCAACTGCTGGGCACTGTTTTAAAAACGTGTCCTCTGAGGTGTTTACTCCTTTCTGCTAAAAAGCAGACTTGTGGAGGATGTGATGTTTCATTTACACAGTTCAGAGGGAGGGCATTTCCCACATTATAAAATAGTGGACTGCAACCACAGAAGATGAAATGTCACTTAAATACGCTGCTATTTGAGAGGGAGGATTGCTCATTGCTGTTAAAAAAGTACAAAAACACAAAGTTACTCAAAAAGCCAAAAATAAAATCCCCTGGCAATTTGTATATGTTTCAAAATTCTGATGGTTTTTAAAACCCTTTTTAGACAGAAGGATCTCTGTGCCAAACTAAGATCCAGCAATAAAAATAAACAGATAATGAAATAAATACTGTGATGACAAAAAAAGAGGAATTGCTGAAATAATGTACTTTTCCAGGAAAATTAACCATAACAACAATGCTGGTGAATCACTGGAGTTTTCTGAACCATAGTAGCTACTGCTTATAAACATAATTTTGAAATCTTACAGTATTATTATTTCCACAGTAGCATTGGCAGTAACTATGTAAAGATTTTTTGGCACAGAGATTTCTCCTAAAAACCCTGACTGCTATTTTTTAATGCTTCCTAGAGAATTACTTTAAATGAAAGGGAGTTCTCTGCCTAAATTATTTACAAATCTTTAAAAGTCTCATTCCAGCTCCATCACATGCAAATATTTGTGAGCTATGAAACTGTTCTGGAGAAGTACGAAGCATAAATACTCTTGTGAAGAGGGGACAGACCTATAACTCAGATCTCTGTAAGTAAAGAGAGAAAACCTCTGCCCAGTGTATTGCCTTTCAGTATCAAACAATGACAATCAAGTAGAAGAGATTCATATCTGAAGGTCGTGTTTAGCTTTTCCTCAGGAATCTTTCTAAATCCCAATACTGGTAGATTTTATAGTGTTTAAATCTCAGAGTAGTCTGGGTAATTTGTTTTAACCCTGTTGGGGAATTGCCACCAAACCATGATGCCACCCAGGACTCTACTCTATGGGCATCAGAGACTCTGATACTAGTCTGGGGAACAGAGATGGAGATTTGTCACAAATTACACCATCTGAATATGGCATCCAACTGCAGCACAAATCCAGTTTGAGCTGGCATCAGCTGCGGGATGCAGCTACTACAGTGCAGTAGCTTTCATGGAGGGAGTTATGGTGATCTGAGAAACCCTGGCTCAGTTTTTGCCTACCCACAGTGCCATAGCTGGTGATAGGCAGCATTCCTGCAGTCAATTACAGTGGAAAAGATGGCACAGACATGAAGGATTAACTGTTCCCACTCAGCCTTTGATGCGTTCCCTCTGGATTGCAGCTTTTGGCACATCTGTGCTTCTATGAGCAGTGGTGAAAGTACTCTGCTAATGTGATATCCATCATGAGCTGTGCCTGCAAATCACACACACACATAAACACAAGCACACATTCCAATTCAGGGTGATTTTCTCTGTAAACAGCAGCACGATTCCAGTGAGGTCTCAAGGGCCACATTGCCACTACAGCGGAAATCCTTGCCATTAGCCACTGGGTGAAGCATCACGTTACCCTACCAGTGTTTTGTAGGCCCCATTCTGCTTCCTCACAAGGACTCAAATCTCAGATAATCTCAGCATTCCCCGGCTGGAGATTCTTCCTTACATAGACAGGGTGGGTTTTGGTTGGTTTTTTGGTTGGTTTTTTTTTTTTTGACCAGTGTCTGCTGTATCTCTGAGACTAAAAGTATGAAAGATTATTCACATCAGTCTAAGATTACAGGTGGCAGAAATCTTTAGGTTCACATCACTGAATTATTTCTTCTGATAGTAGTACTATTATTGCATTCATTGTTTTCACCTTTTAAATATTATTTTTGCAAAATATGCTACTCAGAGACAAACATGTTAGTTCCAGAGTCATTCATATCCTTATTATAGATATTCCCTGGATTAGTTACCTGATTAGGTGGAATTGCTGTGAATCTGCAAGAGTGATATTAAAACAGCACAATTCTCTAATGTACTCAAGGACTTACACCACTCTTTCCCCCTTTGTCAGTAAGAAATTGTAACATGGAAGTGAAAATGTCTAGAAAACATCCTGCTTTCTTGGAAAGGAGAGAAGCGGACCATGGAAGTGGTTTGGGTGCTGATCTGTACAGAGTGGGATGGAAAAAGAAGGAAATTCTTCCAATAGCTCTTGATGTTTTTGGAAAATTAAAGCCTTGGGGAGCTGGGGGATTGAGGAATCCATTAGAAGAAATCATGTTTCTATCCTAAAGAGAAAGTTCAGTCACCCTTTCTGGAATAGCACGTTTGCCCTGAAATTTGCCAGATTAGCTTTCTTCCTCAACCTTTTCATTGGATATGACATCCATATGAGGAAAAGAGAGGGGCATTGTATAGACAGTACCAGGCCAAACATCACCAAATGGCCTTGAGCAGTCTGGAACAGAAAAACTATCAAGGATATGGGAGATAGCTTGTCTGTCATCACAAGCCTTGAACAGTTATTAGAAAATCTAACAAACCTAGAGAGATACTAAGTAAATGTTGAACAAGCAAGACACAGGAATCAGATCCCTGTTTAATATATATGGGATTTCAAGGACACTAGACAAGAACCTGGAGATATTACTGCCCTATTAGGGAGAGTCATCCAGACACAGGGTCCACAATAAAATGTCAAACAGGAGCAGAGTGAAGGTGCATCAATGACCATGTATGTCACAAAAAGTAGATGTGCCTGCCAGCAGCAGGGAGTGTGGATGAGGGATGGCTGTCTCTCTGCATTGAGTGACCTACTGAATTAATTTCAATTATGCAGTGAGTGCCTGACAGCTGAAGCTGAATAAGTTGAATCCCACCTGTGAATGCTTTCATGGATAAGAGGAATATGAAAATTGACTCTTTAATGTATCTGATAACAATATAATGAGATACAGTGGTTGAAAGTGAAAGCTGGGAAAAATCAGACTAGAAGTGAGGAATGTTTTTGAAACCACAGAGATAATTAACCATTAGAAACATTTATCCAGGCTTGTGGCTGTTTCTTCCATCACTGGCAATTTCCAAATCAAGATTGGATTGCTTTTTGGAAACAAGTGCTCTTTGCATCAAGTAAGATTGAATTGAGCAAGTTCTCTTGCTCATGCCTGATACAGCTTAAGCTAGAAGTTACTGCCAGGTAGGTAGAACAAGCCTGGAGGCTCAAACAGAAGCATTATCTGTGTTACAGAGTTATTCCTCTTCTGCCTATTTTATTGGTATTGCATCTTTGAAATGCCAGGAATCAGCTCTATTGTATATACCAGCATATAGATCCAGACAGAACTCGTTTAGGGCAATTTCCTTCAGGGCTTGTGTCAGAACATTGCTGAAATATGATATTAGATTGAGCTTCATTTTCTAATGGCAGCTTAAATGCTCCCAAACACCAGCTTAGGTTCACTTTAATTGTATAATGATGAACTCCTTATGAACATGCCTTGCAATAATTTTCTTGCATAACAGAGGAGCATAATGGTATCTGATGGTCCAGACTCAGTGTCTTCTTCACATTCACACATTGCAGGAAGAATCTAGGGGGACCTGCAGATGGGAACGTATTCAGAACAATTTTGCTTCTTATTCATAAGTATGTGTAAGTAGTTGTAAGTATTTCTTCATATCTCATTAAAAATATCAAAGAATTAAGAACAAAGTCAGTATAATAGCTCCTCCCATACAGCTGCTGGTTTTTAACTCTATCACTCCCAGAAGTGAGCTGAAAGGCATTGCAAAGGAAAAAGCAACTGTCAAGGTAAGACTTGTTATAGCTGTCATTTGTAAGGGGGAAGGAGAAAAAAAACACCTTAGAGTGTAACAGCAAAAAAACCCACAGGCAAAGGCTTGAACCCTATTTGTAGTACCTACTGAAAGGTAGTTCCTCAAAGATTGCAGCTAATCATATGGCTGAATCAGGCATTAGTTGATTATGAAACATTCCATCCCCAGTTTTTAAAGTAAATAAAACATCTATATCAATAGGTGGAGTTAATTATTAAAGCCAAGTAACACCAGAGAGCTTACAGAATAACAGTTACCCCATAAAGAGAGGCTTTCCTATGCCTGAATGGTTACAGTTTATAAGCAGAAGGACATCCAAGAGTAGTTTTGTGCTATGTGCTTCACTCTGTCTCTGGACTTCGTGCTGAAGTGCATTGTTTACGTGGCTCCACATAATAGTACATTCACCTGAGCATTTCCACATCACAACTAAGATCTAGCTCCTGAAAACAACTAAACTGATGTGTCACTTCATGCTAAAAGACTCATTGATCAGAATCTGCAGAATGAGAGGCCGCATCCGAGAGTCCAATGCAGGGCCACCAAGATGATTAGGGGAGTGGAGCATCTCCCTTATGAGGAGAGGCTGAGAGAGCTGGGGCTCTTTAG
>JAOEGS010017309.1:0-32165 GCA_025447755.1 Corythornis vintsioides | reverse complement strand
ATATTATAATTATAAATGACAAAATATGGCAAATAGAACTGCCAGAGCACAGTATCAGATCTCTCGCCCTATGAGGGAGATCTCCATGCTATGCTGAAACACTCTTTGAGCTCCATTGGATTACAGCCTGTGGACTGTATGTGTGGAGGGGCTGCCTTAAATTGCATTGATGGGAGATGGAGGAGATGTATAGACATTTAGATGCATTCTTATTTCTGGGAGTCATAACCCAGTTTGTGAGCCAAATGGCTTAAGAATGGCTTGATGATCATACAAGAGAGACAAACCATGATTCAGCTCCCATTGAGGCCACGTTGTCAGCTGGCAGCAGTAGAACTACTCTTGAATTTTTGTAAATGCAAGGTCAGAACTAAGAACAGTGTGCTGGAAATTTGGGCTCCCATACTCCATTAATTTGTATCACAAAGACTACATTGCTCAGGCATGAGTTTTCATATTTAATATCAAATTACATATGTCCCTTGATGAACAAAGGACTGTAATGTAATTGGGTTCAACCATCAGGTTAAACCCTCAAGAGAACAGAGTTCAAGCTGTTAATAAATTGCTGTAGAATCCTGACATCAAATTGTAGGTTGGGAATTCCATCTGTTGTTTTAATGGAGATGGAGAACAATTACTTAAATATTTTAGAAAGGCTTGGTTGGGTAATAATGAAAGATGTGATAGGACAGTGTTTACAAACCTCTAAGCTACTGACTTACTGTGATGCCCTGAGAAGACAAACATTATGGAACTAGTTAAAGACCTCACATTTTTCTCCTTTACAGATTACTTTCAAGCTTCCCCAAAAAGTCTTCATCTTGGAATGAGACACAGCATTAAAAATGATGAGGCTGACATGGCCTCAGCTTCATTTATGGAGTAATTATTTCTATCATATTACAAGGCCCAAACTTGGGCTAAATTCCTCTAGTCTGGAATATCTTGCTCTGAGTTATCCAATATAGTTTTACTGGCTGGTGTTGGAGACATTGGCAATGCAATGAAGGAAATAAGCAATGCCTGGCTTTGAAGCTGAGTGGCAGGAACTGCATAGAGAAGTAAGGAATAATTGGGTGAGCAAGTAGAAAGGCTTGTGGAATAAGATAAAATAAAATACTATTTATTAGGGAACATGTAATCTGGGCATTTTTCTTATTCTCAGAATGAACTAAAGATTAAAATTGTGCTCAATTCAATTCTTAAGGAGCACAGAACTGCTCAGATGTGCAATACACAAGCTAGAGATGCTGCATATGATGCTGCATGAGGACTCGGAGGCAGATAATTTTCTTTTCCCCAAGACTTTTCTTTGTGAGAGACTGTCACTGCAGTGATCAGAGCAGGCTGCTGAGGCAGTGGTGAATGCTGACCCCCTTTACTCCTGTTAAACTCTTCTTTTTGGTGACAGCACCAGCTGCTCAACAGTGTGGCCTGGAGACTGAAGGGCTACTGGCTGTGGTTGTTGAAAGCAGTGTACCTTTTTGGCCGTATCCAGAGAGCCTTTGCTGACTGCTGGATTAAAACTCAGGCAGCAGAGGATGTTGCCCATCAAGACTCTGAATGCTGGCGTCGTTATGAAATCTAAGCCTGCTTCCTAGGTGAGAGGGTGTCAAGATTTCTTTCAATTAAAATCAAATTCATGTTTCTGTGCCAGGATGTACAACATTTTTGCATAACAGAAGGCTTCTTTGTTGAAGTATATTCAAAGACTTAACTGTGAGGTTTAAAAATACATCATATTGAATTTTTTAAAACCATGAGATTTTTCTAACTGGGTCATCTATCCATTAATTCATATCCCTTATTGCTGAGAGATATTAATATAGATATTTTTTCTATCATTAATCTCCTGTAATATGAATCTTTTTGCTTCTAAAATAAAACCCATTAAGCGTTTGTTGGTTCGTACAAAAATACAATAATCTGATAGCCTGATTAGATGTTATTTAATCTGATAATGGTGCACCACTGGCTAGGGGAAGACTTAAATAAACATGGAAGAATTGTTCTATTAAATAACAATTAATGTATCCTCTTGAATCTATCCTTAACAGAACTCCCACTTCCTTGGCAGCATTTTTAGGAACAGATTAATGAAATCTGGGGGAAATCTGCATATGCAAATTACACATGCAATTACTCTTGTGCAATCATAGCAGACATAGGTGACAATGCAACTGCCTTCAGGTTTTTGCCAACATGTAAATGTCCCCCGTTGCATGTGGTAAGTTAACACACATCTTCAACCCCTCGTGTCTGGAAGGGATCAGCAAGGTTGCTGAAGAAATTGAGGACAGAGGCAGCATTGTTGAGGATTTGTGTGCCTATGGAGGGGCAGAGACCCCCAGATGGAGGTGCAGAGACCCCCAGACTCCACCTCTGAGTCCCAGGAGACTGTGACCGTGGAGCAAAATGAAATAATCCATCCATCCATCCATCTATGCTCCAGTTTAGGAAGGGGATGCTGTGGGATAGGTGGGGAAATGGAGCAGTGGGGCTTGTTGGGGTAC
The DNA here is from genome assembly GCA_025447755.1 of Corythornis vintsioides. Classification (NCBI taxonomy): domain Eukaryota; kingdom Metazoa; phylum Chordata; class Aves; order Coraciiformes; family Alcedinidae; genus Corythornis; species Corythornis vintsioides. The sequence goes on along the minus strand of JAOEGS010017309.1, from coordinate 29,649 downwards.
AGGGCTGGCATGTGCTGCAGGAGTTTCTCACCTGCAGCAGCACAGGGGATCAGGAGAAGTGTTGCAGGTTTCTTTGCCATGCTGGAGAAGTGATTCTAAGGCAGGAGCTCTGAGAGGTGTCAGGGCAAGTTTTGGTTACAGCTCTAAGTTGCAGTCCTTGCAGAGAGAAGCTGCTGCTGTGGAGGAGTGAGTTGGTATTGTGCTTGACACCATGGGGGTACCATCCCTGTGATCAAGGTGTTATTTTCTCACGTGGCTCCAAGTTTTCTCCAGAAAACAGAAGCCTGTGTGTCTCCACGAGGTGACATATTTTCACAGGCTGCTTTGCTGGCAGCAGCAGCACCCAAAAGTGCAGTATGTGCAGCCTGTGCTACCTCTGCAGTACATTGCATTTGCTTCAGTGGGCTTGCTCCAATTTATGCCTGAACAGAATTAGGCCTTCTACATGGTTTGGATTAAAATTATTGCTTGTCACAGCCACTGTGCAAAGTCATCTGATGTTAATTCATTGGAGTACTGGGGATTGTCTGTGCTCTCATCTTTTACTGTCAAAGAAATACCCTGCACTGAAATGGATCCAGCTCATGCACAGCAGCTCCAGTTCCCTTTTCCTGCAAGGAGGAGAGAAAAAAAAAAAATCTTTTGTAGTGTGCACAGAGACCAGAGAATAGGTTGTAAATGGGGTATGAACTCCAAGAAGGTTAAAACAACCCTTTGACAAATAAATAGCATGTAAATGTGCCTTGTGAGGATTATGCATGCAGCCAGTTAACAGCAGCTCCTGACTTTTAAGCATTAATATATATTTAATGTTTTCTATGTAGTGCATCCTGTCTGTGAACATTACTTTTTACACCATGCCACAGACTTTTCTTGCTTTTGGGCTTGATTTTTTTTTTTTCTTCTCCATTCACTTGTGGGTGAATTAAAGTAATGGAAAGTGATGAGACTTTAAGGGCTGTAGTCATTAATTTAAATTATTGAATGTTTCAAGATACAAAATAATTTGGCTAGTGGAATTCAGGAATCATAGAATGTTTAGGGCTGGAAGGGACCTCCAAAGGTCATCTAGATGCAGCTGGAGTGAAACTGAAGACTTACACTATCTCTGATCATTCCTGAGAACTTTTACTGCTGTAAAAAACCCTTGGCCTACATAGATGATTTTCCCTCAAAGATGATAATCAAGGAAATGAGTGGTTTCAAATGTACCCACACATCTTTTTCTGTGCTTTCTAGAAGTGCTCAGCAATCACCTGTGTGCAGAGACTGTTAAGCACCTTAAAACCCCACATTCTGTCTGCCTGTCTGTGCTTTCATTCTCCATCTCTACAATGAAAATAACCTAGTATTCTCAAACATCTAAAAGCTTGATAAAAAAAATAAAATCTGATCAGCAAGCCTGGAACTGATGAGTTCTTAATCTTTTGAAATATCTGAACTATCTTTACACTGTGGGGTGGGGAAAAGCTGTCCCTCCAGAGAGAATAGGCAGCTGTGCCTTTTTGGTGGATGTTTTAGGGCTGTGCTTGTTTTTGGTCAGGAGAATAAATGAAGTTCAGACACCAGCATTAATTTAAAAGGTGGTGTTCACATCCTATCTTGGATTAATACAGGCTGCAGAATGATAAAAGTGCATAGAAGAAATGATGTATGTTTATCAAATACCATTGGCTCTCAGCACTGCTAATGAAAATATAAGTACTGTACTTCTGTTTAGTGGAGACTTTGACAGTGTATAGAGTTCCCTGCTTATTATTAGCAGCTCATCTAAGGTAGGTGTGTACAGGGAGCCTTTTCACAGAATCACAGAGTGTCAGGGGTTGGAAGGGCCCTAGAAGATCATCTAGTCCAACCCCCCTGCCCGAGCAGGGGCACCTAGACCAAGTCACCCAGGAACAGATCCAGGCGGGTCTGGAATGTCTCCAGAGATGGAGACTCCACAACCTTTTAATTTTCTTTTCTAATTTCTCCATGCAAATGTGATCCCAGATTGGTCAGCTATGCTATGCCACGAGCAGCTCTGAGCAGAGGTGGCCAAGCCCTCAGGGGTGGGGAGAATGGCTGCACAGCCTGTTGGTGTGCTTACATCCTGATAAGAAGATTGAGAACTTAATCAAAGCTTGTCTGAATTAAGGATTTATATGGAAATCCCTATTAAAATTATCAACTTATCAACAGAGTATTTTTGAAAATTCTCTAATTGTCTTACTGTCAAATTGAGAAACACTTTACAGCACCATTATGTTCATCATGCAAGTTAAGTGGTTCTGAACACCCCTTACTGACAGCACCACTAAAAAAAGAAGTGGGAGGTTATTCTAACGCTTGCATTCAAGACCCAAAGATCCGAAGTCACTCACAACCTGACATGACAGTTTTCTGGTACCTGGTGACAATGCAGAAACTGCCCTGAGGGTAGCTCTGTGATGCTGAGTGCTTCGGTCAGTCAGCTGAGATGTAGGAACTGACTGCGACGTTTCTGCCGCGGAACAAAAATTAATGGAGAAACTTCAGAACCTCTCATGAAATAGAGTTATTTTCTGCTTTGCTATGTTATCTGCTAAACTTGTCCTCCTTCATTTGGAAAGCATGGATTGCTCTGCAGTGGGGGTTTGAACTGAACCTGGCACGGGTCCACGCTGGGAGAGCACTGTATCTGCCCTGGTAGTTGTGACAAGCACTCTTCCTTGGGAATTAATCTGCACTCAGGAGACTAATTGGGAGACTCAGCACAAGTAATTGTGCATATGCAGAACAGCAAAGCTGTGGGTGGCTTGTTGCAATAACGTGTTTGGCTTTAGTCAAATGTAAAGTGATGTTGAAGAAAGCGAACGTGCCTCTAAGGCCAGAAACGAGATCCTAGCACTGTGCTGTGTGATGCCATCATGTAATGCTGCTGTTACTGAGGGGATGACAAGTATTTTCCCCCAAAAGCTAGATGACTGGGAAACAACTGTTGTAGTCATATTGCTTCTGAAAGTTCTGGGAGTTGGTGGCCCTGGCCACGAGGTTTGCTTTCTCTGAAAAGAAGCAGCTAAGGAGAGAAGGGAAAACTCACATTCTGGGCCACCTTCCTTTCTGGTTTAACTACTGCCTGTTCACTTCAGTTCTCACCCTGTTTCAGAGTTAGCATGCTGTATGTTATATATATATATATATAAAGTGTATTGAATATATACAGAACAGTATATATACTTATATACATATATAGTTGTATATATGTATATATACAACTATATATACAGTTGTGCCTGGCCTTGAGGGCAACTGAAGTGACCCTGTATAGGTCTGAAAGGGGATGTTGTGTCAGTATCTGATTCCTCTTTTCAGTGCATGCCTGCTTTTTTTAGTGGGCATATATTCTCCCTGTGCTTGTGCACCCTGCTTAGGAAACTAATTCAGTGTCTGGGTGGTGAAAGCAAAGGTCTGGGAACATTGAAATAAGAATGACATAGATCTTCCTCAAAGAGAGAACATCAAATGGACTCTTAAAGACTGTTTTAGGAGAACAAAATAAGGTGCTGTTTAAACAGAAGTTCAACTGCTGCATCAGAAAAGAATATAATTTAAAATGTCTTATAAAGAAATCTCCATCTCCTGTGCCATTATTTTTGAGCTTGCAGTTCTAAGTATCTGAGTAAGTTTCTTCTCCTCTGGAAAACTGTCCCTCAGAGGTGGATTTGCTGGAGTGGCCCCTGGCCAGAAGTAATTATACTCCTCTGCTGGCTCTGGAAATTGCCTCACCATCTGTGGGGCTGCTTCAGGCAACTGAATTGGCAGAAAACTACTTTGGGAAACTTTTTAAAGCTTCTTCCAGATGAGCATGTTCATTTTCTGCTAGGAAAGGTGTGATTTCCCTGTCCCTCAGGAGTGGTGCCTGACCAGGATGTGGATGGCAGCACAAGGTGAACGGGTAACAGAGAATATGCCAAGACTCATAAAAGTCATCCTTTTTCCAAAACAAGGTGGGTCTCCACAATGAAGCAATGTCAGGATGTTGAGTTGTGATATATGTGTTCTTGTAATAAAAATAACTTGAATGAAAGATGAAATCTCAGCATCTTTAAAATCAGGGGAAAAAAATCTGCTGAATGTGATAGGGATTTTTCACTGTAAAAACTATAGGTGTCTGTTAAATCATCCTTATATCCTCAAGGTTATACTTTGAGTGGGTAAGAATTAATAGCAATTCGGTGGTGCAAATTTTGAATTTGTTTTCTGGTGGTCTGGAGAAATGCCAGGCTGCATATGCTAGGTATGTACATTTTTAATTGGCTTTGGTTTTGTTGGGTTTATCTTTACTGATGAGAAAGCAAATGATGAAATGTGCTTTCCCTGGCCAATAACAAAAGGAAGTGATATCTCAACCAGGAACACTTTAAAAGAGAAAATACATAGAGACTTAAAGAGAAAGATTAAGAGAGTGTAGTTATCAAATGATACAGAAATCTGCATCTCTGCCTTGGTCATTAAAACCACAGTGGTCTTGTAAACCACATTTCCCAAATTGAGGGGAGAGTCTATCCCTTGTTCTCCTCTTAGACTGTGGGCTAAGACGTGCTTATTCACAGAAGGTTTATATTTCTCTGGCTGTGCTGCAGCTTGGTGCCATCTAGCAAATGTGGTCATTGTTTCTTATTTTCTGAGCCTACAATCAAAAGCTGCACTCGTCGGCTGAATTGGCTGGTGTGCCACAGAACCAAAAGCACTCTGCTCTCAGCCTCGTGGAGCCTTATGTGACAATGCAAATGCAAAAACCTTTTGCAGGATCTGAAATGTTGATTACATTAATATTATATAGGACATCAGGGACACAAGAGTCATTTGGCATTGATTTCATACTAGCGTATTTATATTCACATTTTTTCTATTTATGATTGTTTAGGAATAGGATCAGGAAATGGATCTCGAAACATTACTTGCCAAAAGCAAAGATGACTGAAACAGATGATGTGATTCTTTAGAGTAATTTTGCCCAATCAGGGAAAGTAGTAAAGGAGAACAACATTTTACATGTCATTTCTGTGAACTTCAGGATAGAAAGGCCAGAGAGTACAATAAGAAACCATGTGAAACAGTCAGCAGCATTGCTTTATTGTGAGAAGTGATGATGATAAACCTGGTTACAAAGATGGTGAGAAATTCTGGGGTCTAAAAGATCACAGCCCAGAGTTACCAGGTTCACTGGACTGAAATCAGAACTGAAACTGAATGCCAGCAGAATCAGACACTTTGGCTCCACAGAAGAAAACTGGGCAAGAATAAAGATTTTTTCATCCAAATGCCATGGCTCCAGTCCCTGGCTCTGTGAAAAACATGCACAAGAGCTTGGTTATTGTTTTCCCTAAAGATGTATTGTACAGCTTCATAAAGCATGAGGAGTTGCCTTTACTTATTAGGTTATTTAGAATAGGGCAGAGCACTAGGCTAAAGATAGGAGCATAGGCTGTAGGTCAGGAATGACCTTTTCAGTTCTGCTCTCTGCCCTGACAAGCTACACTGTCATTATCCTTTCACAATTTACTGTAAAACTAGTTAGGTTTTTGCTTTTTCTGCATATATTAGTCGGCTGGTTCAAAACTTATTTCCTTTTTAAACCTCTATGAGTTGTATTTGTTTAGCCCAGTGTTACTAGTGTTATAACAGGCTAATATCTTCTGATAGTAGCAATTTCAGGGACAGTTGGGAAGCTGACCAACCCACTCACCACCTTTGTTTTCCTTAACTACAATCACCACTTGCTTCTTTCTGCTAGAAATTTCTCATCTGCTTTGAGATTTCTTTTACTCACTTCTGTGTTGGCCTTACAAGTTCCTACCAGCTTCTGTGCTTACTCCTAAGATACTTTTGGACATGTTTAACACCTGGCCACTTCTGAAATCCTTTCCCTACAGTTTTCCCCACTTATCAGTTCCAGATAGTTTTAGCACATTTCATGTAAGGAAATTCCAAGGCTCTTCAGTGTTCATATTCTTCCCTTCTTGAGGAAAGCTTACTTCACTTATTTACTTCACTTTCTTCACTCAGTTTCCCTTCTTTACAGTTTGCCCTTTTGAAATAAAAATCATACCTATAGACCAGCATTTATTAATTTATTTTTTAAAATGTAACTAAACTCAAAGCAAGTTCTGATTACTTAAATTTATTTTGCATATGCAGCTCTCCTCCAACATAAATTGTAATGGTAGCATGTTTGGATTAGTTTCTGCAGGCTGCTGAATTCAGCAGATTAGAAGCTTCATAAATCAGACAGTCTAGACGTGAATTGCAATCTGGACTCCTCCACTGGGATTCCTTTGGGAGGCAAGTACATTGAGACATTTTCTCTTGGATTATCATACAGAAAAAAAAGTTGCACAAATATTACCCAGTTTAACTCTTGTAGCATTTTTATTGTGTTCTATCTCTTATTGAGCCTGTTATTCCTGACAAGAGCATCAGAAAGTTGGGTTCTGAAGTGTAGACTCATTCCTCATTATGGCTAGTCCTGGTTTGTTCATGTGATCATGTACCCAGAGTCCATTTGCATGTTGAAAGTGGAGCTGCTGTGTAGTAGTAGAAATCTCTTGGAAAATGTCTGATATATTAATTTATACCAAACCATGAGAACTATGATTCAGGCTGTTCCTGGTCTTCATCATGGCTGTCACCTTTGTATTTTCTCATCATCTGGGTAGAGAGGCTTTAAAGCCTTAGGTGCACATGCAAAGCAGAGAAAGAAGCACTCAGAGGCTGTCTGGCAAAAGCAGCCTCCTGTCAGTGGGGAGCAAGAGCTCAGATCTTGCTGAGCTTTGGTTTTTTTGGTTTTTTATCTTGAGGGTGGGGGCAAAAAAAGGCAGTGGCATTGCTGCTCATGTTCCATTTGGATTAACACAGCTCTGCAAGCCTGTAACATACCTCCTCATCCTCAACTGTTAGAGCAAACTGAGATGGACCTAAACTTGCCAATGGACTGTCCACATCTGACTGTTATCACCAGGTCTGCTGCTTAGAAGCAGGTTTTTTAAGTATGACTGATTGGAGCCAATATCTTGAAGATCTAAACTAGTGAATTCTTTTTAGCAATTTTAGCCAGCTACCCCAAAAGCACATGAAGTGCTTTGGAAGAGGAAAATGTAAGCTGATTGCTAAAAGTAAGATTTTAAATGTGTAGCTATTTAGATAAATGGGAATACTGGAAATATTCCTGAAAATACTTTATGCATATATTTAAGCTTAAGCATAAAAGTAATTCCACTGACTTCAGTGGGACTATATATATTTCTAAAGTGAACCACCTGTGTGTTTGAAAAGATCAAGCTATTAAGCTTCTCTGCATGCAGAATTCTACCCTGTAAGTCTTTGTGTATTATGCTGTAAATTTACCCTGAAGCTTGCCATAAAGTCAGTGCTTTTAAAAAGTATATTCTAAGAGCTCCAGTAGAGTCTCAAGACAGTTATAATAGTGTGTATTTGATTTACAGCATGCCATTGAATTAGAAGAGTATTTGAAAGGGGATTTATGTTAAACTAATGTAGACAGTGATTTAGAGCGTGGACTGTGGCCATAAGTATGGGCAAAGCAGAGGAGTTGATTGCAGCAAACAGCTCGTTGCCTTCTGCGGGAAAAACACAGAAGTAGAAAATTTGGAGATTGTCATCTTGGCTAAGTGCATCTGTCAACTAAAAATACTGGTCAACACATGGCTTTTCAAAGTAAAGATGACTTTCAACAGCATTTTGTGTAACCGGCACTGGATAGAATCATCAATGAGCTGGAACAGCAATTTGGAAAGGAGAGCCATGAAATCAATAAACCAGCTGGGACAATGAGTCCAAGAAACACACATTTCTTGGAAAATGACAGAGCATTCTGGCAATAAGTGCTATAAATGAGAGTAGATCTGAGAATTTTGCCAAATTCTTCAACAATACTGTGATGGCTCCTGAATAGACATATGCCTTGACCTGATTAGCAAACATTTGGGTTTTATACAAAAATGTAGAAATGAAATCTTAAAATAATAATTCCAAAGCTTTTTTTATAACTCTCTAGATCACTCTCAGTATTGTTTTCATCATTTCTTATTGGGAGCTTAAAAGGCAAAGCCAAAACATCAGCTGGCATAAATTACCTGACTTGTGTGAAGATGGACTGATGTTAATGATCTGGGACATAATCTGTCTCCTTCAACATATCCATTCCCTGCCTTTAAACATGGGCTGTTATTCTGGATTCGAGTGGATTTTAAAACACATGAGAATGTTCTATAAAATGGAAACATATTCTCAACACAGCATCGAACTTTATAAATGTATGTAAAAAATGTTCATGTATGCAAAGTGAAAAAAAACCCTAACAAATATAAAACTTGTGTTGGGAGAGGGGCTAAGACCACAGTGAATCATTTGGCACCAAATGCATCTGAATGAGCACAGAATGAGCTTCCTATTGCTGCACAAAGGAGCACTCTTCAGTGCCTCAAGGTGCCATAAACAGAACAGTGTAACAGGTTTAACTCTGTTAAACAGCTGTGTTTGGAGTTGCCAAACTTATCAGTCGACTTCTTAGTCTTGTATTTTTATTTATTTTTTTTCCCCCATACTAACACTTGGAAAACAAACGAGTAATGATCCCTGATGTGAACTTGGGCTGGATTCCCTGCTGACAGAATCTGATCAGACAGCTTCATCCCTGAAAAAGATCATAGCTTCATTCTTTCAGCCTGAAATCCCAGTGCAAAATCTTCCTGGATCCACTGGGAAATGTATCCGGAGGATACAGGGGATAAAAACTGATATGGGACAAATGCTGAGGACAGAAAGGTCTCTGCAGTGAAATGATGCATGAGATATGGAGAGGACGGGTGTTTGGCAGCTTCATTAGGAGGCCAGGGGAAGCATTCTGCACACCAAGAAAGGATGAAGGCAACTGTGTCTTGGAAACTTGACAAAGAGACCTTTGTGTTATCCTCTCTTGTTTGGTTTAGCACTGTCACACTCCTCTCTTCCTGGAAAATGCCCTCGGGCCCAGCAGAGGACCCCGTGTTTCTGTTTGGGTGATGTACAGGTCTCCTTCAGCCCCCTAACCCTGACACACTGAATCAGTCTCCTGCTGGATCCACATGGATTCACACAAACTATGGGAGTGGACGGAGGGAGCTCTCCTGCTCTTGTTTCAGCAGGCTCTACATTCAGCCAGACATTTCAACATCAATTATTCTCAAATTGGACTTTATAACAGGATAGAGAATGAAAGATTTTTTTATTTTTTTTTTTTTAAATGGGAAAACACAACTTTATCCCAGCACTTGGGGCTTTATCTGCTATCTCTTCTTCTGTCCAATATGGAGAGAGCTTGTGGCAGGAGCACAGAAGATGGAGCTTATAAATAAGTGGCAGCAGAACTGCCTAGAGCACTGGAAATTGAAGACAAGGAACTACCTGTAAAAAGAAAGAATTTGACAATGTAGGAATGTAGAAAACAAAAGCATGCCCATGAAAATTATTTTGACAATATTTGGGAAAAGATCAGAATGGACGTGGTTGAGCTGAATGCATCAGATCAAGATTCCTTCTTTGAACGTGAAGATTGCACAAAAGGTTTAGTAATATAAATTTTCTCCCCTCCCCACCCCCCAAAAAATGATTGCAGAGAACATCAAGAAAAAGTTATTTGAAACATCAAGTGCTAATTAACATTCTCAGCACACTTTATCAACATTACAGACAATTAATATATACAAATTGTGAGTATTTCATAGATACAAATATGCAGTAGAATCTAAACAAATGCTAAGGCCAGAGAAGCAAATGTTGAAGGTAGATTAATCATTATGTATTGAAGATAATTTTGTTACTTCTGTGTATAACTATAGTTGCTCCTTGTCATATAAAAGCAAACTCTGTCATATGGAAAAAAAGAAAGTGCAGCTTTTTTGTCAGAGAGTGTTGAGAAATTTTCATCCCTATCCTCTTGCACATTTCCTGTAGGAGCCTTTGTTTTTTTTCTAAAACACCTGTTAGCTCCATGACGTTTCTGCAGAGGTAACTCCCATGCTTTAGATGAAGAAATCAGCCAAAGAACAGCAAAGGAAGCAAAGCAGCACAGAGAAAATTCCTTTACAGGTCACAGGCCAGGCAGTGTTTGTCCCAGTTGCTTTGCAGTCCAACTGCAGGGCATGTTTTCAATATAGCTTCTCCCAAAGCTGGCAGGAGACTGTAGGTTTGAGTTTTATGGCATCAAGAAAAGATTTTGTGTTGGCAGATCTTTCCATGGCCTGAATCTGCAAGTGTTTTCCATGTGAACACAGTCCCTAGGCAGGGAGGGAATTGCCTGGACAGCCTAGCTTGTCCCTAGTTAATTCACTTGGTTTTAGTACAGGTGCTTATGTTAACTGCAGGGTCAATTTAGCAAAATACCTGTAGTAGAAGACTCCTGCACTACCAGACTTCAGCAGTTATTCTGAGTTACACATTTGATGCCTGGTGGAGCACAGCAGATGAACTGGAAGAATGCTGATTTGGTGCATGCATAGTTTGCACCAATTCTTCTGTTGCAGGGAATGAAAGCCTGCAAATATTTGGCTTGAGAAGCACAGAGGCGTTGCTCTGTTTCTGACTGGGTCCAAAAGAAAATAGGTTAGATAAATATCTTTACACTTACTACTATGACTATGTTCCTCTGTAGAACTGTGTGATAAAAAATGATTCTGTGCATAATGCCCAGATTTGTTGAGGATACTGGTTGACTTTCTCAGCAGGCCAGAAATAATCTTACAATACATGTTGGTATTTTTAGCAAATTATTTCTCTGGGTTACTGATGTAACAAGTTAATGACCACTGAGAAATTTCAACTTTTCAGTGATACAATTGAACAGAGGCAATCTTACAGAAACAGCTGAAGTCACAAGCACTTTGGTAAGTTGATGGGCACTGCAGTTAGACTATTTCAATAGCCTCTTAACATGTTCATTACAAAACCACCTTCGATGGTGTGAGTAGATCCATAGCACATGTTGTACTATGCACAATTTTATACAATTTCTGTAGATTACAAAACTGGAAGAAGTTGCTTCACATCAGAATCAAGGTATATCATGTCTCCAGGCTAAGCCAGGGTATTATTAAAGAGGTCCTACAGTTCAAAACAGATTTTATTCATTTAACTAGTTTTGGGAAAGACCCTATAGTTTTACTGTGGAAAACAGATATTGGAATTCCTTTTTCTTCTTCTTTTAAAAAAATATATGATTAATTGTATGGAATGGTGGTGTTGAACGAGTGATGGTTGCCCAGAAGCAAAACAGAAACACTGCTGGAGTGTGCAGAGAAGGAACTGCACAATCTACACCTCATCTCTAATTAACAAAGGATGTGAAGTGCTTCTTGTGCTCATGCCTGGAAAGAGTGACCAGTGCCAACCTGGGACCAGTGGCCACCCAGAAAGCTGCTTGTGATGATGCAGGTTCAAGGTCCAGACAGGAACTCAGGCCAGGATCAGGGCCAGGCTCAGGGAGGGATGAGACTGGGCAATGAAACAGCTGTAGCACAGCTGCAGTGCTGCTCGGGCAGAGGCCAAGGGAAAGAGGCTCAGCTTGAAAGCAGCTCCCAAGGGACAGAGAGGCAGTCAGGCCCTTGCTGGGGCTGCCTCTAGCTTTCTTCCCAACAGTTTGGATCAGCAAAAAAGTCTGACCTTGAACTCAGACAACTAAATTAATGAACCAACTGAAATCCTGGAAGGTGGAGTTTTCTCAAGGCCCTGGTGCAATATGGGCTGGAGGTATCAGTATTGCAGAAGAAAACCTGATTATGTTCAGGGGACCTGGTGGATGAGCTGAATGTGACCCAGTAATGTGCCCTGACAACAAAAAAAGGCTAAATGCTCTCTAGGCTCTATTAGCAAAAGGACAGCCAGCTTCTCAAAGGAAGTTAATAGTCTCTCTGTTTACTTTGCCCGCTGTTAGGCTCCCCAGCATCAGACACTGACATACTGAAGCAAGTCCAGTGGGAGACCACCAAGATGTTGGGTGGCTGGAGCTCAAGATGAAGCAGGAGAGGGTAAGATAACTGCATTTCTTCCATCCTAAAGAGCAGTGGCTTCAGGGTAAACCCAGATGTTGTGTGCAACTATGGAGGGGATGATGCAGGGAAGATGCACCTCTTCTTAGAGATGTACAGTAGGACAAGAGCCAGTGAAGATGAGTTGGAACATGAGAAATTCTAAGTCAATAATTTGTGGGTTTTTTTGCTGTGGGGGTAGTCAAACAGCAGAGTGAGCAGGTTGCCTAGCAAGGCTGCAGTATCCTCCACACTTGGAGATACTCAGAAGCAACCTGCATGCAGGAAACTAGACGAGGGGAGCTCTGTGGGTTGCTTCCCACCTGTGTGATCACTTAAGGCAGAAAGGTAAATAGGTGCAGTGTCAGAATTCCTAGGGCAACAGATGGAGGTTTGCACGTAGCAACACTGCTGATTTTCAGGAATGTGTATGCATTATTCTACTCCAACAGAATTTAATAATAGAATATAAAGCAAAATTACTTTCTAATGGAACCGTTGAGAAAAGTAATAGATGGAGAATTCTGTGCAAAAAATAAGTAACATCAATATGATTTAATTTTTGTCTTTGCCTGGAACTCTGAGAACAGTGGCCTGATACAGTGGCAGGCTGAGAGCATCACTTGAGAACTGCTGAGTACCCTGTGCTCCTTTCACACCAGTGAGGTGTGCCCTGGGATGAGGGGTCTGCGCAGGGTGGTTGTTCCCATCTGTCTGAACTCTCTCAAGCACATCCTCTCGAATGCCAACCAGCACAGTGTCCTACCATTCTTCTGCTCTTTAACTGTATCTACAGCTCCAGTGGCTAAGGTAGACAACTGGAGCAGCTCTAGTAATTAATCAGCTATAAAATTAATGGCTGTAGTAGGGCTGTAGTGTCCAAAGGGTAGCCGGCCCAATGGGCTTGCTTGGCTCGGGCTGGCACTTCATTCTTCCAATCTCACTCTAGCCAGATATTAAACACAATAATTTCTTCACTAAGCATACCAATAATGATGGCAGTTTACTGTATTAGTTAATTACTGGAGATTACACTCACATCTGTTGTGCTTAGAATCACTCAATCAATTTAGTGTGCCTTCAGTATCTGATCCAGTGGTGAGTCAACAATGGTAAATACATATGGGGATCTAAAACCATCTGTCTGCACTGTTTGTAGTTATTTAATACAAAGACAACTGGGTCAATTTTCAGAATGAAGAAACCTGCAGAAGATGTATGTGATATTTCAGTGATTTATTTGTGATCCAGTTGCATAGCAAAGCATGATAGCAACGGAAGTGTAGGAAGTCTTCCTCAAAATGCTTGCTATGTTAGGATTCATATATTGCACAGGGATATAGTTTTCTTTTTATAGAAAAAAAATTATATTAGAGGAATTTTTTTCTTTTTCTATGGAGAAAGGTTGGAATTACTGAATTATCTTATGCAATTAATTATGAGCAAAGCCCACAGCAAAACATGAAGAGAAATCTCTGGCCAAAGAGTCTGTTGCTGTGGGCTTCCTCTTCTGTCATCCCCAGTATGGAGGGTGGGTTAGGGATATTCTGCAGGACGTTCTGACAGGGGACATGGTACAGCACTTTTACATCTTTTTATTCAAGTAAATATAAGAAAACTTTTGGCTATTTGTAAATTAAATACTCTTTGTAGAGCTGAGAAACTTGGCTTTTTTATAACTAATTTCCATACAAAACATCTGTCAGTATATACTTTTTCATAACAATGCCAGTGTATATAGAAGGCCTTAATTCATGGCAAATAAACAGCTGGAAACTGTTCTTTTGCTATTAGTATTGCTTGATTTACTGGTAAGATTTTTTTTGGTAGACATAGCAGACAGTTTCCAGAACAGCTTATAGACTTTTAACACATCCTCATTCTAATAAAGTTCAGTTCCCAGTTTTATGCACATTTGGCCTCACCACAAGAAGTTTATATTCAGAATATCACAACAGTATGAATTTTTAGGGCTGATAACTGAACGCAGTTTCTTATTGCTTTGAATAGAACTTTTAAAAAAATAACTTCCAAATGTGGCAAAATTGTCTTGCTCCGTGGTAGTTTTAATGAGTACCACAGTCATCAGGTAGCCTACAACCTGCAGCATTTAAAATATACATTTGAGAAGTGTGAGGAGTATCTCCTTGCCTAAACAGAGCTGAATTTATTTGTCAAGAAGTGTTCAATCTGCTAAGAAACTTTTACTTGCAAATGACTTGAATATTTTCCTTCTATTGAATACATGCATATTGATGCCTATTGTAAGATACTGCCTGACCCCACTGTTCCACTAAAAAATTAATCCTTAAGAAAACTGTCTGCTAGGCTGAAAAATAATCACTGTCTGTGGGAAAGAATTGGGTATATTCCTGTAGTGTTGCCATCTATGTTTCTTAAACCTTTCTTGGAGATTTTGTTGTTGTGTTTTTAATGCAAGAAGAGAACAGTTTATTTATTTGGCCTTTCATATGTTTGACCTTCCTAACAGGGGTGCTGGTTGCTTGGTGTTTGACTCACAGCTAAATGGAAACTGGGCAAAGACTACTGCTTGTTTTCAAAGGCTCCTGTGAATAATCAACATCCACTGGAAAGCACTTGGTACTTGCAGGCTGAAGTCAATAAGCAAGCAGAGTATTTGTAAAGGTATGTTTAATATATATAATTCACTAATAAACTTCACAGGTTTCTTGAAAAAGACCTATTTAAAATTAATTCCCATCTTTAAAGAAGCTGAATCATGAAATGACCTAATGTAGGTATCTGGTGTTCCTAAAAAGTAACTTCTCTTCTAAATATCTTCTCATGACAGTATGAAGGAGAGAACATCTTTTTTTTTCCAGCAAGCTCTGCTAACAATGTTCTGCAAGAAAGTATGAGTTTCAGAGCCATTTCATAGGAAGACTATGTTTCTTAGTAGTATGTTTGGCTATTAAGTGTTCCTGGACAAGGAGAGCTTCTGTAATACTTAATATACCTTAACTCACAATATATATGCTCCAGCTTATGGAGATGATAAAAACGAGAAGACCTCAGAACTGGGAAACCAAAAAAGAGCTCTTGGAATGAGTAGGAGTGGGAGAATGAGACCTGTACAGGGTGGATTCACCTGTGATTTCACAGGGTCACCTTTGTTGGGTAGATTGTGTTTCCTGCACCCCCTGTCAATCCCCCCCAGAACTCACGTGCACTTGCAGTTTGCACTGGGGGGATTCAGATTCCCCTAATGCCCAACTGAACGCTTCTTCAGAGGCTTTGTGCTTCCCACTGCTCCTTTCACCTTCTCCCTGCCAAAAGCAAATCTCTAAATGTGTATATGTAATGGTTTCAACTTAAAAAGGGTAATGACATCCTCATGGAACATCTTTGCCTTGCTCACCCTTTCCAAGCGACATGCTGTGTGGCCATTTCTTGTCTGTTTCTCATATCTCTTCTTGAGATGCTAACCCCTCTCTGCATCACTTTTATAAACCCAAGCCCACGTGGTTTTGATTGGGCAGAGAAGGGCAGATTGCTCTGTAGTAGAAAGGATATGGATGTCTGTTGGGTTTTTTTTATTTTGTTTGGTGTTTTTCAGCTACATCTCCTGTTGTTTCCATACTGTGTTTGGTTGTAAACTAAGAAGTATGCTATGTATGTTTCATGTTGACCCTTGAGATGAGCTGCCCTAATGGTACTTCCACCCTCTTAATTACCTCATTCAGATGAAGTAGACTGTTGGGTATTTTTCATGAGTTTCATCAGTTTTAATCAGTTTGGGGGAAAATGAAGACTTGTCGAATTCAGTTTACATGTTGACTCTGAAAACCCAAATATTTTCTTCACGATTCTAAATTGGGAATGAAAATGAAGAGCAAAGAAAGGCAAACTAGACTTCCCCAGCTTCACAATACACTAATCCATTCTCTGCATATCTATTAGGTTTTTCTTTCAGTTACTCTTTCAGCCTCAACCCTTTCGCAGGGAAGGGCTGAATACAAGACAGCAAGAGGTGCTTTTAGAAAACTAGCACCTCTTCTTCAACATCATCTTTCCTGAAAAGCTGTTATAGTTGTAAGACAGTCCTTAAAAAACACAAATTAAGTGTAACCTGGGCATAGATGTCTCCTTAAGTTTTCAGAGACTGAAATATTAGCTCTGAGAGAAGCAAACCTCATCTCAATGGGGTTTTCTCTCATAAACACACTATTTTAAATGTCAACTTTCTGCTCTTTCCAGGCAATCAAATTTCAGTCACTGCATCCAGGCAATTTACTCCAGTGACAAGGCATAGTATATACTTAGGGAAAGAAACCTTATTTTTATTTTTTTTCTCCAATTACAAGAAAATAAGGGACCTACTGGTTCTATCTGCCAAGACAGTCCAAGGAACTGGTTGGAATTGCCCAATGGCTGAGCCTGATGGGCTGCCATACTGCTCTTCTGCCTCTAAGAGTGTGAAGTATCAGCAGCTTCAGAGGAGAGACAGACTCACAGTAGGCTCATCAAGTATTTAATATAATCCAAAGTACACATTTACTGAAACCCTGAAACACAGCATTTGGTTGTTTTTTGTTTGGTTTTTTTTTTTAATTTCTGGTACACTTCAAATGGGGCCTTTCCAGAAATAAACCATCTCAATATTTTGCTAATCACCCAATCCAAATTCAATCTTGCTCAATTATTAGGTTTTTTTTTTTGCTTTACAGCACACACTGTGGGAGAGACTGAGGGCGGAAGGGAGGCAGAAAGCTGGACATACAGACAAGATGGTAAACAATCATAAGTGGCAAGAGGGCCCCTTCCTCCTTCAAGGGTCTCTCATGGTGTGCAAAAATACACATCTGATGATTTCTTTCTAAGAAAAACCCGAGCTATAAGAAGCTCATGGTTATGTGTGAAGGATACAAAGCCCCAAACAACTGAATTTACTTCTGTGGGAGTTGCAAATACTGGCTGTTAAAACAGAGCCAAGAATTGTTGCAAAGTGAAGGCTGGGAAAGTACGTGCTTGAAAACCAAGAAAATCCCAAAGCTAAGGTTTCTGCCACAACAGTCACTCCTTTTTTGCTGTGCATCTATATATTTTATTATTATTTAATCTATATCCCATGAGGTGTGTAGGATGTGTAATGAAGCCAAAATGATATTGCTTTGGAAAAGCTAGTACTTGTAATTTCCTGAATTTCAAATACTTGATTTTTCAGCCTCAGTAATGCACTAATACTGTGTTTCATATATAATCGGCTTGATATTTTTTTTTTCTTATTTAACTCTTAATATGGTGATTGATTTCTGGAGGAGGAGTGAAAACATAGTTGGTTTTTCTTTGGTCCAGTACCACAGAATCCACACAAGAATGTTATGGATTTTTTTCATTGCAATGATACTATGCTGGCAAGGGAAACTTGGTGTAGGTGGGAACTTGGCTGCTCTGCCTCTCGGATGAACAAGACTTGGAAGCCTCTCAAGGATGGTGTTATTTTTTCTTCCTTTCCAAACTCTCTGGAAACACTCGAGGGTATAAAGCTGTTCGTGTGTGTTTACAGGACGGTGTGTTGGGGCCAGCGCCTTCCTCTGCTGCACCACCTCTCCAGCAGCCTGGGAGACTCCTTGCTCAGCACTTGAGAACAGCTAAACAGATTACACAGGTTAAATTAACATTTATAACCTTCAGCACGAAAGACTGTACTTCCCTGCCACGCATAATGTAAAAGGGATGTTATGCGGGCTCATCTGAGGAGCTCATTTTGCAGCGGTTGAAGGTGTGGGTGAGCTAGAAGGTGATCACTGTCGGCACCGCCGCACCTGTGCCCTGCCCCACCCCACCTAGCAGGGGCCTCTGCCCAGCCTAGGCCCGGGTAAACACTCAAGAGGGGGTGCACCCGGCCCGCCGCACCTGCCGCTGGGAGCAGGGTCTGTGCATCGCTCCTCCGGGGGCACCCCACAGCCGCCCGCCACCTCCCGCACACCGCCTCCCGCTCGCCCCCCGGCCCTCCCCCGCCGGGCTCAGGTGACACCGGCCCCGGCGGCTCCCCGGGCCGCCGCGGAGCTTCCTGGTTCCCAGAAGGTGCCGGAGCGACTGCAACAGGAACTGAGAGCCGGGGGGAGGAGGCGGTGCCGCCGCTCCGCCGCAGTCGCGGCCCGAGCCGGGGGAGAGGAGCAGCCATGGGCCGCCGCCCGCCGCCGCCGCAGCGCTGAGCCCACCCCGCCGCCCGAGGGACAGGGGCCGGCGCTGCCCCCTCGCCCCTGCCCGGCGGGCCGCTTCCCCCCGAGGGGCCCTGCAGCAGCCCCCGGGGACCCGCGATGTGACCATGGACAGCAGGTTCAAGTGAGTGTGCGGGGAGCAGCGGGGGCCGGCCGAGGGGCTCGGGCGGGGGCCGCTGCGGGGCTGTCAGGCGCGGCGGGCCGGGCGGAGCTCAGCGCCGGGCACTGACTAGGCCTCGCAGCCGCCCCGGCCTGCCGGGCCCGCCAGGCGGCGGGGAGGGAGGGGATGGGAGGGGGAGCCCACCCGGCGGCGGCGGCGTGCGAGGGGCCGCTGACTGACAGCGGGGCGGGCGGCGGCAGCGGGAGCCGCGGTGCGGGGGAGCGGGGCGCGCACGGCGGCGGGGCGGTGCCCCCCGGCCCGGAGCGGGGGGAGGAGGCGGCAGAAGCACCGGCGGCCGCCGCCCCTCGCCGCCTCCCGGCCCCGCTGGCGGCCCTAGCGCGCCCGCCCTGCCGCCCTGCTCTGGTAGCTGGAGGGGACCGCGCTCCTGCACCGCTGGCCTCGCCGGCTCAGGGGCCGGGGTGCGGGGGCGAGAGCAGTGCGGTCTGCTTGCTGCCGGTGCTAGCTGCTTGCTGCCAAGGGGGGCCGTCAGATGGTGTCAGCTCGGGCCCCTGGAGCTCCGGAGCGCGGCCGCAACCCGCGGGCCTCGCTCCCCGGAGCACCCCCAGGCCCGGGCTGCAGCGCTGCCGGGAGCAGCTGGGCGGGGGGCAAGGCTGGGGACATCGGTGCTGTCAGTGCAGACCCCTTGCCGCTCTGGCAGGTGCCAAAGGCATTTGTAGGTGTTTGTAAGTGCTGCTCTTGAGCCTTGCCCGGCAGGAGCGGCCGCCGGCTCTTGCTGACATTGGAAACCAACGAGACGTTGAAGATGAGTTTGGGAAATGGACAGAAAGCTCAGTGTAAATACGTGATGCATAAGCAGGCTGCTCCCGGGTAGTTGTAAAGGAAATGAGAGGCAGTCTGACGATTCTCAGATTGGTTTGACACGTTTTTGACACTTCTGAGTGTAGTGGGATGTGAAGAATAAACTTAGAAGCTTTTTCTGCAAAAGCAGGTTTGGAGTGCTACAGTGAAAGACAGAAGGCAGAGCTACTTCAGAGAGCTTTCTTCGTGAGGGTAACTCAGCTAGGTTTTGAGATACAGCCCTCCTTTGGTGTTGGTAACACTTCACCAGCTCCCATTAAAACCAGCGTTGTGTGGCCTGCATTGTAGGAGGTGGAAGGGGTGGATGGCAGGAGCATAAACCCAGCAGCTGAGCTACAGTAACATCATGGGGACATGTCCTTTCTTTTTCAGGAAGGATTTTTGTAGTTGAGCTTTTCTAGGTGGCTCAATAAAGCCAAGCTTTGTGGTCTCACTCTGGTGAGGATTCCACTTGCCAGCCAGAGAAACAATGACCTTTAATTTAATACCAGAATAAATTGCCCATATCCTGGATTGAGGCTGTGGTGGTAACCCCGAGCAGGAGTTGATCTCTTACAGGATGGGTACCTAGAGGATTTCCCAATTAAATGCTTTAAAATACAATCCAAGGAAAAAAGGTGATCTGGGTGGGTTATGTCCGTAACCTGCATGAGACTATAATTGCACACGTCAGTTGATGATGGTGCTGAGGTCAGTGGAAGCACATTCTGAATCAATTGATTTGTGACAGCTGAGATTTTCTCCACCTCAGCCTTTGGATTCCATTCAAAACTTTCTTTAAAGAAACAACAGTGTGAGTTTTCTGTGTGCTTTATTGAAAGTATTGGAAAAACCTGGAACCAAGTAATGGATTTTGTTTTATTTACCTAAAACTCCAGCTGACTCCAGTGGGAGCATTACCCAAGAAGAGAGTTCAAGTAGGAGCCTTTGGTGTGGTTAAATAGATAATGGCTACAGGTGTGGCTATACCACTTGTTTTTCATATAAATAGCAGTGTGCTTGGTAGGCAAAGAGTGGTAGGTGGTATACTAATGGCATTTAGAACTGTTTTCATAAATATTTAGGTTGGGATTAGGTTGAGTGCTAATTACTATTAGCATACACAGGCCATTATTCCCAGGTGTGGGAGCTGCAAGAGGCGTTGGCCACCACCCAGAGCTGAGCACCGTGGCTGCTGCAGGTCTTCCTGACCAGCTCCGGAGTGTGCTCGTTCCTGGAGACTGCAGTGCATTTCCTCACAACGCCATGCCTGAAAGCCAGCCTGCAAAGTCAGGGCTCCATTCTTGTGGCAGAGGGAGCTGGGTGGTTTGCAGCTGGGAATTGTCCATTTCAAAGGCAGTGGCTGAGTTCAGAGTGAAAAATCCAAGTATACTGATGGGATATTCCTATTAGGAAATAGAACATCACTTCAGAAGAGGCAGCCCATAACTCCATGTTTATGTTTCAGATTGAGTAATAAAGCTTTTAGTAGCATTTTTTCCAATTGTTAGGTGATGGAGTGACTTCAAAGTTACTTGATGTGTAAGGCAGTGACAACATGACTGAAATAAACCACACAATTTTGCTTGTTTATCTCCTTTATTTTTTAAGACTATACAGGACAATGTGATTTTTTTTGGTTCTTCCTTATAGCTAATCTGATTTCTAATTGTATTTGAATGAAACTTGCATTTATATTTTATTCTGTAACAGAATGAAAAAGCTGTAACATGGTAGAAATGCTATAGTTATTGTATAAATAATTGTATATAAATTGTATAAAATATATACAATTAATCAATTGTATTTACTTCCAGGGAGAATCCAGAACGTACCTTTGATTTGGTACTGAAAGTAAAATGCCAAGCATCTGAAAATGAAGGTAATATACCATGCCTGCTGATACAGACATTGTGTTGTCATGTCATGTTATGCTTTTGTTTGGTGTTGGGTGTGGAATGTGTTAGAAAGTGACTATGGTTATTTACTGCCTTTTAAAATCTACTAACATGTTAATTCCAAGTTGTGGGGTTTTGTTGCATTTTTGTTTCAGTTACTGTAAAAATATTTTTGTTCTGAGAGAAATATTTGCAGAGCTTGGACTTGAAATGTTATCTTCTACAGTTCTTGAGTCTTAAACCTTATACAAAATCAATATTTTTAGTTTTATCAGAACAATTGATTTGTGTCTGTTAGTATGGTGTTATTTTTGATTGGTGTGGTAGGGAGAAATTATTTTTTGAACAACAGAGACTCTAGCTCAGGGTTAGCTGCTTCTGCTTTGGTTTAATACATGATACAAACAGTGGGTGCTGACTGAGTTTATACTAGCTGGCACTTTCATGTCTCTATAAACGTGATAAAAAAAGATGTAGTAGTGTAACAGTTACCTGAGAGAGGATTTTTTTTCCTCTTGGGTAAGAGAAGATGGGATTTCCAGTGCTGAGGTTAAAGTAACCTCTAGAAAGTCCATTGAGGGAACTTCATGTTCTCATGTGAGGCTATTTGCATTGTAAAAACACAGGGAGGGAAGCCTTGGGGTTGTCTGGTAGTCAGGTTGGTCTGTGACAGCTGCATCTTCATCACAGTTGTAAAACAATAAAGGTCTTAAAACTGAGCATATTTCTTATCCTAGTGTGCTAATTCCAGAGTGTGCTGCTCTGGCAGTTCAGAAGCCTGTAGCAGCTCTGTCAGTGGTGCCATGGGTATGTGCCCAATATATTTAAAAAAACACAAATATTTTTGTTGAAGCTAAACAATTGTGGTTCTTTATTTCTTCTCCTGACAATCTCAACAGACTTTTTTGTATGAGTTCTATTATATATTATTCATTACTGGTATTTCAAGTTACTCAGCCTTTAAATTTTTTTTTTCTTTCCTTCCTTTTCATAATATTGTTCATTTAGTTGTAGAATGACATTTTGGTCCTGGTACAGTCTTTGGGTATTTTAATTTTTTTTTTTTTTTTTTTTTTTTTTTTTTGAGAAGCAAGCATCTTTTGGTTTGTTGCCTTCTTTTTGAGTTTGCTGTTGGTAGTGTCATGGCTGAAGGAATCAGATGGGCTTCCCTAGCTCTCTGCTCACTGGTTTGTATCATGGCACATTTTACCTTCTATTCTTCCCCCTCTGCAGGGCTGTTGATAATCCTTCCAGGTCTTCATCTTGAAAAATGTCAGGATTTTTTTTTCTTTGATGAGAACATGAAGCAATATAATTTTTGGTCCCTTTTCTCTCCCATTAGACTTCTGATTTTTTGTTTAGTGTCTTTCTGCCTCTGCTGCCATAAGAAGGCACTTGTCATGACCTGCAGCTCTGTGAACCTGCTCCTGGGCTCTGCTCCTAGCCACTCCCTCCAGCTCCTTCTTGGTGTGTGTTGGTGCTCCTTATCACTTGTCCTCTGGGGAGAGCAGTGTCAGAGAAATCTCTGTCTCCTGGAACTGTGACCTGAGGCTGTATGTGTGACTGTACTGTGGGCTCACCCTCTCCTGTTCCACTCTGCTGTCAACCCTTCTGCCTCCTCTGGGCTCAGTAGCTGTTTGCCCATGGGGAGGGCAAGGGCAGACTGGGCTGATACTGGTGATGTTGGAATCCCCAGCAAGTGAGGGACCTGGGAGTATTTCAGCTGGCCAGGAGGTTGTGTGGATTTCTTGCAGAAGTGTGCAGCTCAGCACAAAACACAGTCCCCTTTGACCAATCAGATTGTACTGGCTGAATATTCCAGTTACCATCCTCCTGTACTTGTGACCCACCTGGGATTCATTTTAATTTCATGCACAGTATATGTAATTCAGATAGCAAGCTCACTCCAGTGGGGGCTTGACATCATATTTACATATGGTATTATGAGCACAGCAATGGATCAAATTAATATATCTGAATGTTCAGGTTATTTAAAGGAAATTCCCAAGGGACCAAAGTGTATTGTCTTCACTGCCACTTCAGTGGAGCACAAGTCTTGTCATGCTAAACAGGGAGCTTTCAAGGTTGGTTTATTATGAGGCCTAACAAATTTGACAGTTACCCTGCATTGTAGGTCTTGCCTTGAAATAGATTTTCATGCTAGGATAATCTTTTGAATATATCATACTCCAAAACGTGCTCCATTCACCTGTTTGTTTGCTCATGCCTCTTTCTCTCTGCTAAAAGAGATTTGTGTTTAAATAGGGGCTCTCCTCGCATCCCATCTGCTCCTTCTTCCTGATCCTGAAGCTGAGGTTGTGGCATCAGTCACCGTGGAAATAGCACAGCCTCCCAGTGACACCTCCCTGCTTGAATGAGCAGCAGGAGAAGCTGACTTAGGAGTTAGGAAGACCTTAATGTGACCCGTGCATCTTTAAGCTCTCTTCTGCAGCTCTGCTGTGCTGTGTGTTCTCCTGCTTTTTCATTGTCTTGGGCCAGTGTGGGATGCTCTAACAAAAACTGAGGTATCCCTACTACATGTGTAGCTATTAATAAGATGATGTTTTCACAAAGACCCTCTATGGCTACAGCAGTGTGACATGATGATAAATTTTGCTGTTAAAATTATTATGCTTTTGCATATGTACAGCAGGTATAAACATCTAAGAGGTTTCATGTAAGCTAATACAAATTAATCACTTCATGTGTCATTGGCTGCAGGCTCTGTTGGGCTACCAGTTCTGTAGTTCTAGCTGGATGAAAATGGCATTTTCCCTTTGGATACCTGTTACTTTGTGATTTCAGGGTAGCTTGTGTACTTGAGTATTTATTTCCTGATACTTTTTCCTGATTTATTTGACTGAGTAGATCATCTTTTTGGGCTGCTTATCTCTTCTAAGTGCCTTATAGCATTGTGAAGACCAGTGATCTTCTAACCCTTTTATGATTTTTTTGGGCAGGAGAGAAAATAGAATATTCTTCACATAAATAATTTTATAACTGAGCACTCCACTGAACTAACAGTGTGAATTGTAACTTTTTTTTTTACTTTTGCTGACAAGCTTTCTTTATTCTTCACTTGGGTTATGTTAAAAAATAAATCTATTAGAGGGCCTTAATGCCTACTTAGAGCACAAAACAGGATGTGGTTCCCTCAACAATTTAGAATATATTGCTTGCTATATTACAGAGTAAATTATGCTTTTGGTATTATACTGCATCTATGACTTTACCTTGGAAGTTGCATTTCAGCTGTATTCAGTTAGACACTTGAGGCATATCATATATTCCAATGAGAAAAAAACACTTTGAGGACCAAAATCAGATGACAGTCCATGTTGTAACTTCCATTCCTTTGCAGCATGGTCAGGATCAAACAATGTGATTAGTTGAAATAGTAACTAGTTAGTGTGACAGCTTTTTCATTTTCCATTTCACTAACTTAATTTCAAAATTCATAACCTGATTCTCCCAAACGAGATGATTTTGGGATGAATTAATGTGTTCACCAGAGTTTGCTAAGCAACTGGGAGATGAATGCTAAGCTCTTAGCTGCAGATTTGGCTTTCAGTGACAGTAGCATCTTACAACAAAAGGGTTTACACTGCCTCCCAGGCAGTCGCAGGTTTTTGTCACTGTTGCTGTGTCACTCTTTAATGAACAGGCAAACAAAAGAAGTAGCAAAAATATATGCTCATTTCCACTTAATCAGTGTTAATTCTTCATTCACAGATCCAGCTTGATAAGAGACAGTAGTAATATTGAAACTTATTTTAGAGGACGAGCAAGGTTGGGGTAAGCAGCTGAAAGTTTCTTGCACTTTGGGCTAAATGCTCAGTGTCTTACCTGAGGCTATTGGCTCACACTGACAGCTGCAGCAGCAGAAACTTTTCTGCTCTCACTCTCTTGGCTGGTGAAAGTGACACTGCAGCTGGCACTAAGAGGTGCTTGAGCCTTGGAATTGGCTAACCAAAGCAGCCTGCAGCCTTGCTTTTCTCCCCTTTTTCTTTCTTCTATCTCGATCCTTCCAGCATGAAAAGTAAACACTTTCTGGGAACTTGATGTTTCTGAAATCTTCCACAGGACTTGTCCAAAATAATAGTGTAATCTTTGTGAGTAGTGTGTGTTTATCTGTGTATCTGTGCACACACAAACATAGACTGTGTGCATACACACGCATGGCTGAACTTGTGTAAATGTGAAAAGAGAGCTTAAATAAGGTGATTTAACTCTTTATATATATAAACTATCCTCTATTGATTTTGGGAAAACTGGATTTCAGAGGCCAGACCCAAACAGCAATATGAACACAGCACCTAGCAGTAGAAAGGTACCAGGCAACAATTTGTGTGAAGCCAGTCTTCAGCATTTCTGTCCAAGAAGTTGATGACTCAGACAGGCTTCAGTCTGTGGTTAGGACAGTGCTGGTTGCTGTACCTTCAGTTTCTTAGATTATAGCACATATGACCATATTTGAAGTCACACCTCAGATACTGTGATCAGTTTTGGGCCCCTCACTGCAGTATAGTCTTAGATGCATTTCTTTGTGTAAAAAGTACAGCTTGCTTTCCATACTCTCTGAAGCTTCATTAAGCTTAATACCCCCTGCTTCAGCTCATTAGTTCATATGTTGTTAATTAGTTAAGTGCTACTTCCTCATCACTGTTTCTTGTTTTTTCCTGTTGAAGTTTTAAAGTGGTGGTACCTAAAAAGCTTGAAAAAGGACATTTACCCTGCATTGTCTCCAGAAGTACTGACTGATGAGAAGCAGAGTATTTCTCAGTGCTTTTGAGGGCAGAAGTGTGAGAAGGTGCATCACTTCGTTCTTTAAGCAAAGCCAGAGTGTGGCTGAAGCTCTTGTGTATGACCCCCAAGGATACCTGTAACTCCTTTAGAAGTTACAGTCTTTTGTATAACTTTAAACCCTCCAGTCGTATCTAAATGAATGTTAACATTTCTTGCATTTCATTGGAAAGCTCCTCAGAGTATAAACAATGTCTTGTGTGTGTCTGAGAAATGGAGGGTAATCACTCCAGCTTTCAGCTTCTCTTCACAGATGCAGAGCTGTGGAGGAAAATGTTGCTGTTTTTCAGTGCCTCATTTCCTACAGATTTCTTGGTTGGGCTTTTTTTTTTTTTCCAGCAACCTACAGAGATTCTTGGATGTGTATGTAATTTGGAGGTGGGTGAGATATGTGTGTGTAGGAGGGGGAAAGGGGAGAGCTGCTGGAGAAGCAGGTCAAGGAAACCCTTTCTCCTATCTCCTCTGCATTCTTCACAGGGAGAAGAGACCTTGGTGGGGAGGGGATAACCCTACTCCCCAGAAGCCAGAGGACAGTTCTGGGGGGAGCAGCAGGCTCTGCTCTACTCCAGAGATTCCAGGCACTGTGCTATCAATGCTGCTAGAGATGATTTACTCCCCTGCAGGCATTTGCCCAGCTGGGTAGTTTTTTTCATGTAGTGCCATGTACCACTTTCAGCAGTGTGAGAGGGTTTTATTTTTAAAATTAAAAATGAAATTAATTTTAAATTAAAAAGGAAAAAACTTGATAAAAATAACTTGTTATAAAAAGTTTTTTTAAAATATAATTAAGTAGACTGAAGATGCTAGAATTAATATAATTACACATAAGCAAACCCCAGCAACCTGTATCATGATGTCCATCAGCATGAAAGTTGACTTTCCTGTGGGTTTTTTTCAAACTGAATTTTACTTTCATTTTAGTACTTAACTATTTGAGATGGCTGTCTGGGGGATAGTTTGTGGGCTTTTACATTGCTTGTATTCAGAAGTGTTAAGAGTTTGCATATTTTTCTAAGCTGGTGTCAGCCAGCTCCCCCACTCCCACACACTGAACAGTCCATCTGACACTGAGGGTTAGCCTTCTTTCAGGAGATATGCTGCCAGCTCTCTTCATATAGTTTAAAGCCTTGTCTTTCAAGGATGGAGGATTTAAAATCTACTTTAAAAGCTTTGAAAACTGGCTAAACCTTCAAGGTTTGAAATGCTTTTTTGCAAAGGCACGAGACACTTGTTTCTCTAGCACGAACTGGAAGCTGCTGAAGTGTAGGGTTTCCTGTCTGGTTCACCCAAACAGCCTCTCTAATTCTTTTTCCTTTGCCCCTGGTGATGATATCTACATGTGCCTGCATCTTCAGATGCTTGTGCTCATCTTATAACTAACTGCTGGGACAGATACTTCTGTTTGTAAATAAAATAAACCCCAATGTGATCAGGGTTGTGAAGGGCAGCGTTATGTAACTGCTCATGAAGGGCTTAAAACCCCTGAAGCCAAAATAAGTTTTCCCAGTGAAGTGCTGTTATTCCATAAAGTGATTTTTGTGTACTAATTGCCATTTGAGCATAGCAGTGCTTTGTAACTAGTGTGGTAAGAGTCTGTATTTTTCATGGTAGGCTGCCATGTGATAACAGAAGCAGATAAAACATATTTACAGGCACACAGGGCAGAAAATTCTATGTGACTGACAGATAAAGCACTAAAATGTTGAAAACATTAAGTTCTATTTGCCATTGATATTTTAAAGTGTATCTTGGAACTACAGCTCTGTGTTTAGAACTGAATAATTTGGGTGGACAAAGACTTCTTTTGTGTTTCTGGTTCAGATTAAAGATTAAAACTTAATACTGAGCTTCGTATGGAAAAGAGAAGAGAAAAAGCAGAAGTGGTGAGAGAAAAAATGCCTGAACAAGATTTTGGGTGTGGTGTCTGCACTTCCTGAGCTGGGAAAGCCAAGGCAGCAGTTCACAGTCACACTGCCTTCCTTTGCTAAAGGCTTAATCCTCGTTTGGGAGGGCAAGTATTAAATCCCTAATTAGAAATAGGCTTGAACAGCACCCTTAGATTACATTTCCTGAGTTGGAATCTTATGCTGGTTTTTACATCTGCCCACTCAAACGTGTAGATGAAAACCTACCTAAAATGGCAAACTTCTGTCTGAAAAGAGTGTATTTTTTGGGGTTTCTGTGTTTGTTAGGACATATTTTATAAACTTTATTGGTAAATGCCAAGTTGTAACTTCATAGTGCACATAGGCACAGTTGTCATAACCAAAGTATTTTGCCATAGCTAGTTTACCTTTACTTTTTTTCCTTGAACTTAGAGTGGGAAAGAGTGGCACAAAGAATGGTTTCTTCTGAGACCAAGGAATTCCTATTTATCTGACTGTAGCTGCTATTCACACCAAGGGTTTTATTTGTTGTGCCAGTTGATCCTGTTACAGAACACATCTGAACATTGTAAAATTATGGCATTCTTGTGCAAAGGCATTGCATTATTGAAGAATGAGAACAGTTTTTATATCTTTGGGTTAAGCTGCAGTATAAAAAAGCAAATGTGCAAGAGTGTTTTGTGTTACAGTGAACATGTTGATAATATCTTTACATGCATAACAAGAAGAGGTAGCAGCATGAAGACATTGTGTGACAGTTGCAAACTTACCTGGACTTGGGCATGGAGTCCTCACTGCCTTCAGAGTGACAAGAGGGCAGTGGGCACTGCTCAGCTCTTGCTAGAGAGATCTTTCATGCATCCTTGTCCTGTGCTTTGGAGGTCACTTGACTCCTAAACTCAGTGTTTGCTGTTTGTTTGTGTTTTACTTCAAATAGCTAGCCCTGCTAAAAGCAGCCTGTGAGGTAAGCATCCTTCCTGCTTCTGGTGGCACCTGGCAGCCTGCTCTGTCTGCTCTCTGCTCAGCTGCTGGGGCTGCTTCTGGAGCCCACAGAAATAAGTGTTACTCACACAGGTCACATAAAGAGGAGCTGGTGGGATTTTCATGCCACATCACATAGCAAAGGCACTTGTTTCATCTCTGAGCATTCATTTCAAGTTTGTTTTGTTCAAATGTATTGCTTGTTCAAGAAACTGAAAAAACCCAACTAGGAATGCCCATCTTCCTGATGGCTTTGGGGCTTCTAGGGTACTCAGTGTTGCAGTTGTCTCAGGGTTGTGTTCAACTCTTTTTTGAGGAAATGGGCTCAACAACTGTGCTGGAGCCTTCTTGTTTTCTGTTCACCTAGTAAAATGCAGGTTTTAAGATAAAAAAAAAACCCTCAAACAATTCCTGTGTTGGATCCCTGCCACTCTTGAAGGCATTGCACATTTGGAGATAGATTAAATTTTCACTTTTTCATAAACACAGTCTGTGCAGAGAGCACAATGATGCTAGATGAATAATGTGGTCATTGACAGAGAGGAAAACAGTTAATGGCACAGTGATGCAACATGGGCAGCTCTCAAAAACCTTGTGTCCAGCTAAGAAGTTTGCTGGTATTCATCATATTCATGCTATATTCTCCTTGCTCAGGATATTGCCAGATTAAAAGGGGTCAGAGCCCTGTAGCATTTTGCAAGGTGTAGTCTAAAGATGCTCATAACAGGTGTCATCCAGGGAAAAAACAGATAATCCCAGCAAGATTAATTAACAAGTAAGGAATTAAAAAAGAGAATTATCTTTCTTAGTCTTAATATAATTTACTGTATTTAAAAAGTAATAATTTGAAATATATTCTTTTTGCATTTTGGCCATGATGTTAGAAATTAATGC
>JAOEGS010017308.1:0-30637 GCA_025447755.1 Corythornis vintsioides | reverse complement strand
CCATGCGGGGAGCGCGCTCCCGACGCCCGCCCGCAGCCAATCGGACCCAGCCCACCAGGCTCCGCGAGAGCCGCCCCCACCCAATCACCGAGCGGGCCCCAGCTCGGCCGGCCCATAGGACTCGGCCGCTGCGGAGACTCCCTGAGTCGCTTCCCGCCCCCTTTGACCCCCGCCGCCCAATCACCGCGCGCCTCCGCGCCCAGAGCCAGGCAGACCCCGCGAGATTCCCTCACCTCACACAACCCTCACCTCTCCTGGCCCCGCCTCCCTCACCCCGGCTGCCAATCGCACGGCGCCGCTCCGCCCCGCTGGCCAATCGACTCTCCCCCTCGGCCGAGTCCCGCCCCCCGAGACCTGCTTTTTGACCAATCGCAGCCCCCGCCCTGACCCAAGCGGCCAATGAGGAGAAACGCAAACCCGAAACGAGGTTACTGGGCCAATGGCACTCGGAGGCGGGGCGGCGCCGTGATTGACACCTCCTCCGACGAGTGACGAGCGGCGACGGACGTTAAAAGAGCCGTGAGGCAGACAATCGCGGCCCGCCGGACGGGGAAGGAGGTGGGCAGGCGGCCAATGGGAGGCGGGGAAGCGGTTGATAGACGGCCGCGGGGACCAATGGCGCTGCCGGGGCGGGGTGAGGTAAGGACGCGGCGGGGCGCGGAGGTCACTGTGGCCGCTGAGGGGCGGCGGCGGGAAGCGGAGCGGGTCCCTGTGTCCGCCCGCTGGGTGGGGGGGTTAGGGGTGTCCTCGGGGCCGCGCTGCCTCCGCGATTTCACCGTCCTCCCCCCTGCCCGGGGCCGAGCGAGGGGGGAGGAGCTCGCTTCCTCAGCCCGGTGCTGCGGCCTCGGCCCCGCTCTCCGGAGGAAGGTGACTACCGAAGCGCTTTCCCGCCAGACGCTTTGCGCCCCTCGGCTGAGGGGAGGGCTGGAGAGGCGGCGGCTGCAGAGGCCTCCCGCTCCGTGGGGCTTGTTGTTGGGTTTGGGGGATGTGTGTGGGGGGCGTCTGTTCGGGGTCTTCCCGGCCAGTTGAAGAGCAGAAGGTGACGCTCGAAGGGCTCCAGAGCACCTGCAAGTCGGGGGAAGCGCGGGGCCGGCGCTGAGGCCTGGGCCTGGCCTGTGGGTCTGGAGCAGGTGGGAGGCACCACCTCGCCGAGCTTCCCTCCTCCCGCCCCCCCCAGGAGAAAAATAACGGGATTTTTTCGGTGCTTGCAGCAGCTGCTGTGGCTAGCTCCCCTCTGAGCCGCTTGCCCGAGCCTTGCAGCCCAGAAAGTGCCCTTCAGAGTGACAGGGCAGCCCAGCTCAGCTGCTGCAGGGCCCCTGGGCTGCTGCTCTGCACTGTGGGGATTGCAGCCTGGCTCCTGAGAGCATGTGTTCCTAAAGCAGGGATGAATAAAAACCTCACAGTTTAACCCTTTCCTGTGAATATTAATCATATTTGATTAATCGTTTTCCTTCAAGAAAAGCTGCTGGTTATCAGAGCCTTACCCACGGTGGTGGCAGAGTTACATTAACTGCTGGTGATAAAGAGGCTACTTGGCACAGTCAGATTGGGTGAGGGGTTCCAAAGGAGATCAGTGATGAGGAATTTGGATGTGCCCCTGCTGTGAGTTCCAGCCTTTCCAGCTTTCCAGCCGAGCAGGTGAGGAAAGACTTGCAGGGCTCTCAAAGTGCAGCTGCACTGATGGAGTTCTACCAACCAGTCCCTGCTGATGGTGGCCAGTCCTGCAACCTGTCTTTTCTGTGTCTGTAAAAACTGAGCTGCATCGTTGGACTTTTACATGGCACAGGAGAGGAGACTATAGATGTGAAAGCCTGTTGCAATTTAGGAGTGGGGTGTGCATACTTTTTTTGACTGCTCTTTGAGAATGTAACCAAGGAAAGATTTGCCTGAGTTAAATGTATTTGTTAAAACTTGTTTCCATTGCATTTTGAAACGTTAGCTAATGTTCCAGTCTGGAATTACAGCAGAGGTTTGTCATGGCTGTAAAACCAGAGACTTCAGTGAAGTGGGCGAGAGAAGATTTGGTTTATGGCCATTTTATAAGAATGCATGTTGGAAGAAGAGACAGAGCACTTAGAACTTGTGTATTTACCTGCCTATTGGAAGGGTGTTTTTATGAAGATGATAACAAACTGCTAATGTGAATATGAATGTGGCAAAGACCAAGGATCCTTTGGGTCTCTGCTTCCCCACAGGGTCAGGGGAGTGTGGTGTGTGGGACAATGGAAGGAAGCAGATACCAAGGGGGGGGGGGGTGGGCCTGGGCACAGGGAAGTGCTGGGAGGACTGGAAGGCAGTCAAAACTGTCCCATGCTTTTTCATAATGGACTTACTTTATTTCACTGCTATTGCAAAACCTTTCCAAGTAGTAAAATGAAGCAATTACCCCATAATCTTTGTATGGAAACCTGGGTTTGAATTGTATGTGTGGATTAATGTCTCGGGGGCTTTACTGAAATCCAAATGTGAAGTGTCATCTCATTTTCCCAGTTATGTACCTTTGAGTTCACTGGATCACGTGTCTTTCAGCAGTGGATTTCTGGTTTACTTCTGCCCATGTGTTTGCTGAGAGTTGGTCACATTCAACTGCATGTTGGTAAGAGAGGGGAAGGCAGAAATTCTCTTGGTCTTGCCACTGGACTGCAGATTAATTTATGGTCCTCAACCAAGTGCTCAGAGATAGGGAAAAAATCAACCTTTTCCTAGCACTGAGTCTTGCAGTGACCACTTGTTGAGAGGTGCTCAGCCATGTGCCATTTTGGGGCATAATTTAGTTTTGTCACCAGTTTTCCTGACAGCTATTGACAGCACCACTACAACCCATGCTTTCCAACTCCCGTGTCAGTGCACTCGGGGAAAATCTGGGGCCCACTTGTTTATTTTAGCTCCACCAAATGCTACAACCATATTATCTGTCTTTTTATTTGCCCTTTGAAGCTGAACCAGCTCTTCTCAGTGTGGTGAGAGGGAGATGGCAGCTGAAGGGATGCACTTATCTTGCATGTCCATATGGAGCTCTGTCAGGTGGCAGTGTGGAGTGACCCACCCTAACTTGTGTCTCTTCCTCCTAGGCTGGCTTTATAAACACTTCTCACTGCTGTGCCTGTCCCCTGTCGTGCTGTGAAGCCCGAGACTGTCAGTTCAGCTGCTTTTTGGGCACTTGATGGTATGGAAGCTGAGGGGAAAGACATCCAGTTGGTTCACAGAGAGGTTGCAGGACTGGCTCCTGTGTTGAGTGTTCTGTGAGGAGCTCAATGAGCTGGAGCTGCTCAGCGAGTGGGTTGGCAAAGCCTAACTGCAGTAATTTGAACTGGGCAGGTAGAGACACAGCTCCAGACCCTGCCAAAGCCCAGTCTGATTGCAACTAATTTGTCATCCCCAGTGATGCATGGAGATCTGTGATTGGTGACTGCTGCTGATGAAACATGACAGATCAATTCTCATCTCTTACTGCTGCAGACAGTTATTCATGGGGGCATGCATCTGTCTCTTACTATTTCATTCACAGAACAGCCCTGTAAAGCAGCAAGTCTGCTGTTTGAGTAGCAAACACTGGGTGCTTCTGCATTGTCAGGAGCTCTGCTAAACTCCTTTAAAAACTACAGACAGAAGTAAATCCTGTGCATTCAACACAGGCTTGGCCCCTGTTGAAAATCTGCTGTGTCAAGTTGAGTCTCTTCTGACTCGAGAGATTTATTTTTCTCCTTGGATTCTGCCCCTTGCTCTGCAGGGCTGTGGCCTTTCTCACAGCCCTCTGCATAAGGGCAAGGGATGGAAGGCAGTTTGATAGCAGCCAGTTCTAGTTCTCTGCTCCTCAGCAGGGTTTTAACCTGAGAAATTCTCCACAGAAATTGCACCCTACTGCACAGTATGAAATGCTGTGGTCCAGTTCCAGGCACAGGCTTTGTGGGGATTTTCTTGTGCCTGTGAAAACAGGACTGAATATTGGGATAAGTCTTTGGATTTCGTGGCTGTTGTGTGCAAATGTCCTTCAGCACTTGCCCCCCCAGGGGTTTTTGTGACCCTGGCTTGCAGCAAAGCACAATAAAATGCTTACAGAGGTGTGTCCCTGATGCACAGGGGGGTACTCTGAGCTGCACTGCTGACAGTTTATTGTGGGGGTGTCTGCCAAGCCCTTGGGGTACAGCTGCTGTCCTCAGAGTCCTGCAACTCCCAGGGAGTAGCTGATTCAGAAATCCTAATGCTGGAACCCTTGAGGTGCCAAGCAGGGTGGCAGTGCCCGTGCATTTGAGGAGCTCTGGTTGGGTAGAGATGCTCTAAATTGTGGTCCTAACATACAACAGAATAAACATTAATACACACAAGTATCCTGGGTTAAAAGTCACTGTTGGTGTCTATTAGTCCTGTTCTTTGCAAAGAATGTTTCCACAGTTTTCATCTTTAAAACCTTTTCTCCACAAAGCTGGAGATTAACCAATTAGTCCAGCAATGAGATGAGGAGCAGGGGAGAGGATATTTTGGTTTAACTTTGGTTCTGTGTACAGGTTTTTGTTTCAAAGTGTGCAAGGGTGGCAGTATGCCCTCACCCCTGAGGGGGACAGGGCTGGGGGGCAGTGTGAGCCTCATCTGTGCCATTAAAGCAGCAGGGTGTGAGCCTGGCTGCCTTGGCAAGTGATGAAGAGGAGGGAGTTGCTTTGGTAGAGCTGTGTGGAGGTGGCTGAGATGGGGCAGGGGACAAGGGGTGTCAGTGACAGCTGGTGTCATCTGAGATTGCCCATCTCTGTCATGCAGGAGATGAGACTCTACAGGCACTTATGTTGCTCCAGTGGCCTGTCAGGCCTGCTTGTGGCTGTGGCAGTGCAGGCTTTGAGGTGGTGGTGTTGGCAGCTCAGCCCCAGCTTTATTTTGAGTTTCCTGAAGGATTTGCTGAATTCCTGGCTCACTGCAGAGCAGAGTGTGAGCCTGGCTGTAACTGGAGGGGCTCGGGTGCTTCCAGTTGTTTTCTAATAAGCCATTTAGAGACTTCAGCCTGATTGTTTAGTTCTCTCTGTCTCCTTTCTCCTTCTTGCTGCTAAACACCAGTTGCAGGAGGCAGAGGGGAGGTCTCTGTCCCCTGTGGCTTTCTGGGGAAAGTGACAGTTCTGCAGCTCTCTCTGTTCTACATTTCTTTGCACCAGAAATGACCCTGCTGCTCTTTGTCGCCAGTGTTGCCTTTTATCCCTCTCCTGGCAGCTGCTCTTGCTCCATTTTGATGTTGGAACAGCAAATGAACTCCCTCTGAAGCAAATGTCATGCCAGTGAAGATGTTGAAGCAGCAAGAAAATCATCTCTGTCTCTGAAGGCTGAATTGGAGACCTTTTTGAATGAGATGTTCTTAAAATAGCTCCCCAGCATGTTCTCTTCCCTCCAAGGTGGAGAACTGAAAACACCACAGCCACTGATGCCTGTGTGAGCAGCTTCCCTAAATATTGGGCTCTGGAAGTGGGGAGAAAAGCAGGTTTACTTTTCCTCCAAATTAAAATAGATACAGTAATCATACCCAAGCACTTTCTCTGCTGTGACTTTGATCCAGCAGTGGTGTGGAGGAAGGAGGAGGCCCTGACTCCAGTGCTTAGTTGAATTTTCTGGCTTGTAGATGAATTAGAATAGCAAATACTGCTGGTGTGGAGGTATCCTGAGACCTGAACTGCTGCTCTGCTTGTCCCCCCGCTTAGCTTTTTGTTCTGTCATCGATTCCAGGACACTGAAGAAAGGGTTGGAGCAGATCTGAATTGATGGGGCACTCCCCTGATTGCATTGCCCCTTGATGGCTCACGGTCACGATTGTTTTGTGTCCTGGAGCAAAGTGCTGTCAGCAATTTGCTGGGTCAGATTAGCTGTGTTTTGACCCCATATTCAATGGGTGTGATTCAGTGCAATCCTGGGTGGGAGGCTGTTAAATTCTTGCAGGTGATGATGTATCTGTAAATACCAGTTAGCTTTGTTTGCTGTAGCTTTATAATGACAACACAAAGTCCAACCTGATTCCAGTTCCTCTCCCCTGTGCCCCTTTATTTCCAGCTTGAATAGCTGCTTAGTGGTTATTCATGACTAATTTTGCTCAGCACAACAGCTCAGAAATCCTTCACCAGGTGTTGTAACAGACCCTGTGCAGGCAGCATCAGAAATAACCCCCCCAGTGCATCGTGGAAACACTCCAGCAGCAGCTCTGAGTCGTGGCCACTGCAGCAGGGCTGGGTGGAGAGCAGCTCGCCCCGTGGGGGTGTCAGGATGGGAATCTGAGCAGGACCACGAATGCTCAGAGGCTGGAGCAGCTCTGCTGTGGGGTCAGGGTGAGAGCTGGGGGTGTTCAGCCTGGAGAAGGCTCCAGGGGGGCCTTAGAGCACCTGCCAGGGCCTGCAGGGGAGGGTCTGTTCACAAGGGTCTCTAATGACAGCACAAGGGGTGATGGATTTCAGCTGGAAAAGGGGAGGTTGAGGTTAGATATTAGGAAAAAGTTCTTTAATCTGAGGGTGCTGATCACTGGGTGGGCGTGGTGGAGACCCCAGCCCTGGAGATGCCAGGCTTGGGGAGGCTCTGAGCACCCTGAGATGCTTTTATTGCAGGGGGGTTGGACTGGGTGACCTTTGGAGGTCCCTCCCAACCCAACACCCTCCATGATTCTCTGATCTGAAAACCAATGGCAGACAAACCTGGGGCTGCTTCATGGCAACGTTGCACTCCAGTGCTGCCTGCAGAGTGGCCTGGGATGAGACATTGCAACTGGCTTTGGATGGAAGGTTTATTAGTGCAACTCAAAGCCTGAGCTTGGCTAGGTTGTCACAGCAGTGCAAAGCACATTTCTGTTGACCCCAGAAGGAAGCAGCCACTGGGAATATTCATTGGGAATGGCCTGTGTGAAGCCAAATCCTCACTATGCCCATGCCAGTCAGCCTGGCTTCTTTCAGCCTGACCTCTGTGCTGACTCTGGAAACAGACCTAATAGCAGAAACTGATTTCTCCAGGCAAAACCCACAGATCTTCTCTGATTTTAACCTCTGTGTGACTGAAAATTTATGTGTCTTCCAAGAATTGCATCAGCATTTGCTGCTCCTTTAGACACGTCACATGTTTAGTGACCTTGTTCCTCCATGTGATTCACTGTTTCTGGAGTAAAAACTAGCTAAAAATAATTCTGAGCCAGAAGTTGAGTGGAGTTGCTCTAAATTTTGCTTGCAGAGGATCTGGGCAGCCATGAACAGCAGAGTTGCAGCTAGTGCAGTGTGAAATAACTTCCTCTAGGCAATACCCTCCAGGAGGCTGATGGCTGTGTGATAAGCCCAGTGTGGTTGGGACAGTTTAGGGACATTCTTTGGACTGCTGTGGCTGCAGGCTGCTTTGATTGCTTTCTGCAGCACTGGGGGGTCTGCACCGTGACCCTGTGCTCTGGTTGCCATGTTAGTGGTGCCAGGCACACAGCTAAGGGCCAGGGGTTTGTCCATCAGGACAAGTCTGGCAGCATCACAGTGTGGCAGGGATGGGAAGGGACCTCAGAAGATCATCAATCACATCATTTACACCTCCCAGTCTTGCTGGATGAGCCATTTGTTTAACACAGCATTGAGTTGCCATGCCGTGCAGCCCAGTTGCTGTCTCAGTTCTCACTAGCAGGAGAGGTGCAGGGTTAGGTCTTCATTCCAGTGGAACTGGGAATTAATTGCTGGCTCAGGTGGCTGTTAGGTCCATCTCTTTGGTTACAGAGACACAATCATGTTGTACATGGGGAATTGTGTTGGTTGAGGAGCTCTTGCTGCTGTCTTTCCACCCACATGCCCAGCTTGGCTGTCACATCTGGTCTTGATGGATTCCAGTGCTGTGAGTCCAGGGGATTTCAGCTCCATTTGCCCAAGTCATGCTCCATGGGAGGTACATCCAGAGGATTTCCAGTTGTGCTGGTGCTTCACACCATCCTTTACCTGAAATCAGATGCTTTTGAAGAAAAGAGCCTTGTGTTCCATACTGAGAGTAAAAATGCACACCTCGTGTAACATATATATCAGTGATTCCATTTATCAAACAATGATGGTAATGAATGGAGGGCCTGTCTTGCTTGTGGAGCTGAGTAATTGGTACAGGAGTGGGCAGGGAAATTAATCAGGACAAGTCTGTTACAACATTTTGCCAGAAAAATGAAGGGAATCTTCTACAGGTCTGTGAATCTCAAAGTAATTTTATTTTTTCTTGGACTTGGTAGAAGGGGAATTGATAAGTGAAAGCAATAGGTGCAAAAATGAAATCACTACTTGAAGAACATGGACATTGATATCATACAGCTTCATAATGATATTCTTATTGTAAGCTTAATAGCTTTACATTGGCATCTTCCATTTATTACCTGTCAAGGTGGAAATAATTGTTGGAAATAAACAGTAAAGCTGAATGACTGATGGACAACTCAGAAAACTTTGTGGTACTCAGTTTTAATATCATTAATGTTTTTCCTAATCCCTTTTTTTTTTTTTTTTTTGACAGGATAATATCCCTTTAAGGGCCTTCTTTACCAGATCAATTCCTTTCCTACCAGGAGAGCTAAAGCTTTTCAGCTGTCCATCCAATTTATCCTCCTGGACTCCATTTCTCCTATCAAGATAAGCAGCAGCCCTGCTCCCCCAGGGAGGTTTGTATCAATTAGTGACACGTCACTGGCCTCTGTGCTGTGGGTGGACCAGCCAGTTTAAGAAAGCTGTTTGTAAACAGCTCTGGCTGTGGGGGGTTTGTCTTCTCTGCTGGCTTTTGTTTGTTCTGAAATCCATCTTTAATGTGGCAGCCACAGGAAAACCTGCAGCTTTACAATACAGGCTAGGGTGAGACAGCTCCTTCTGGGATGTTAATTGCCTGTGGATTTCCCATGGT
Organism: Corythornis vintsioides; assembly: GCA_025447755.1. Lineage (NCBI taxonomy): Eukaryota > Metazoa > Chordata > Aves > Coraciiformes > Alcedinidae > Corythornis > Corythornis vintsioides. The sequence continues at coordinate 21,784 of JAOEGS010017308.1, read as the reverse complement.
ACTAATGAGGAGCCACGTTATACACAGCTAAGCACATTTATTCCCAAACCACTCAGGCTGGAGGATCATCCAAGAGATGCAGAGCTCTCAACTGCCCTTTGTAGCTGCTGATAAACCTCTTGTGTGTACCTGCTGCTCCCTCCAGTGTATCCCTCAGAATTCCAGGGCTCCTGAAGGCTGCTGGCAACTTTCCTTTTGTTTACAGTCCTAATGCCATTCCATGTCATCCACTGTGAAGGGAAGTGGGATGTAAATAGTCTGTAAATGAACCTCTGGGGTGGCACAGCAGCAGCCTGGCACTCAGAAGGGGGCACAGGCAGCTGAGGGCAGTGTCAGTTCTGAAGGCACTCAGCTCAGTGCACTGATGGAGACTTCTGGTGTGCACTAAGTGTGCTGCTCAGCAGATCCCAGGAGGTCTAGACAGCCCCAAAAGCTTCACAGCTATGCCATGAGCTGGTCTCCATGCTTCTGATGAGTGGTTGGGTGTTGCTGGTTCCTTGGGATGGTCTGTGGAGGAGCTGGTTGGCCATGAGGTGCTTGTTTAGCCTCCACACACACTGCTCCCACTGCCCTTGGAACTGTCAGCACGTTTCACTGCTCAGCTTTGTGCCTCAGTTTCTTTCTGAGGGGTTTGGGGTCTTCTGTGCTGCACACACAGGTGGGTTTGGGGAGAGCTCAGCAGGTAGCAGTTGTGGTTTATTCTCTGTAGACACAGCCCTGGCAGTGCTTTTGTCCCTGGGGTCTCCAGCTCCTCATCCCCCAATGTCTCCAGCTCCTCCCCATCACCAACCAAGTCTGCAGAGTGGGAAAGCCCTGGTGCTCTATTGACAATGTGAGTGGCAAATGCAGTCTGGCAGGAAAGCAGGTTATTCCCCAGCTGGAATGCAGACCAGGCTGCAGTTAATCCCTCCCTTAGCTGGAGAAAGGTGCTTTTAATCTATTTATTGTCCATTTGGTTGGGGTTTTTTTTCAGCACTGATGTATCTGCAAATGCCATAGCACTGTTAGTCCTCTCCTGCCCATTTGCCTTCTCAGCAGATGTGTGGGGACACGAGGCTGCTCTCAGGCATTCAGCTCTACTCCCAAGCAGTGCCCCAGGACCCTGTGAGCAGCTCTGGGTTTCTCCAGGAGGAGATGCCACTGGGAAGTGTCACCAAGAACCCACTACCAGCCTCTGCAGGATTCCTTTCCAGACAGCAGAAACGTTCACTGATGTTTAAGACAAACCCAATTTGATATGGATATTAGGGAAATGAAAAGAGCAGAATCCTCCAGGAAGCTCAGTGGAATGGGATGCTGAAAGAACTGGGTAATTGGGCATTGATTCTGCCCTCACCCCCACTTGCTTTGTGAGCAGTTCTGTATTAAAAGGAACGTGTCTGCAGGATGATGCTCCAACAGCTGTTACTGCTGAAACAAAATCATTTCCTTGGGTGGGTTTCCCCCCCCCTTCTCCATATTCTTCCAACATCTGTGTGTGTAGATCTGTCCTGTGTATTCATCACATCTAACACTGCTGCTTCCAGGGAAAAGGCATCGGTGAGGAAGGGTGAGGAGGGGAGTTCTGGGGGTGTTGTGCCCCCCTCTGCTTGTGTGGGGCAGGAGCCCACTCGTGGTGACCTTGCTCTAAGGTGTTTGTGAAACTAAAGTTCATGGGCTACAGCCCCTGGTGTCACCCTGTGTGATCAAAGCCTTATTGCATGGATGCTGCCAGGCAAATCACCTGAAAGTGCTCAGAAATCTAGGGTTTAATTGATAGGTTTATCTGGTAAATTGGTTATAAATCTGCCTTGTTCTGTGTTCACTGTTTCAGTCACTCTGTGATTATTTGGACTGCATTTTTTGGGGTGATTCCTACAGTATCCATGGTGCCAATTTCAAGATTGAGTTAATTTAAGGGTGTGACTTCCTTCTCTTCAGTGTTTGGACCATAAAATACAGTTGCATAAAGATTCATAGCAAGAAAATGCGAAAAAAATTTAACACCAGATTTGAAATAATATTGGAAAATCTCTAATTATCATGATGTTAATTGTGTCTTCCATTCTTCAAAGTGTGCTCTAGGTGGGAAAGCATGTGCTGGAATCTGTTCCTAGCCAGGCAGATATCAGCCTTACCTTTGAGCACGTGTGGTAGTGATATTGTGAAAAGACTCTTGTTGGCTTAAATCCTGTCCAGTGGCAGACTAAGTATTGGAACTGCAGTGTAAATAATGCAGTAAACAATAAATATGGGTGTTGGTTTTGCTCAGAGCTTATTGCTGATTTAGGCTTTTACAGCCCTGTTCAGGGTACGTGGCTGAAATCAGTAAAGAATGGAAATTTCAACTAATTTTTTCCTGTGCTGAAATTAAGTTCCCCAAAAGAATGCAGGTTGCAGTAATCCTGCACACATCCAGGGGAAGAGTGCCCGGCGTGCATGGCAGATGGTTTCAGAGGAAATCCTCGAGAGCTAGGATTAAAAAGCAATTTTCAGCAAGTTTAAAATGGGTCTCCATATTTGGGTCACGGGTATTAACCCTTTCCCTGCAAACAGAGCAAGAGGAGTCTCTCAGATGGGTACTGAGGGTGTCTCCAAGCTGACCAGTGTGCACTGGGGAGGAAAGAAATGACAGGATCACTTCATTCTGCTGCTGATGCTGCTCTCCCAGAGCGTGGCACACACATGGGTGTGCAAGGGAATGGGTTCAGCTGGTCACTGACAGGCACTGGCAACCCTTGGCACAATCATCTCCGTGGCTTCCAGTTTTTCTGCCCACTGAAGCACATTTGCATACAATGAATTATTTTGCTTTTGTTATTCCGGGTCTGTAAAGTTGGAATTTTTAAGGGAACATGAAGATGAGGGCACCTACATCCATTCTGAAGCCCCTTTGCACAAAGACCACCACAGAAATGGAACCAAATACAAAGGATTATTTTGATTTTATTGCTCTGGGTCTGCAAAGTTGGAGTAAATATGAGGGTACCTACATCCATTTGGGGTTAGACCTTAAACACTGTTTATCACTGAAGTGAAAGGTGGCAGCTGACAGTATTTTTTTGTCTTGTCAAAGCTCCACTGGGTGTAATTTGTGTAAGTTTGGGAATCTTGCTGAGGAAGGGTGCCTGTTTCCATTTCTTTTCCTTTTTTTTTTTTTTTTTTTTTTTTTTTAATTGTAATGAGTGGCTCTATAAATTCTTGAGGTATCAGGACAGAAAAAGCTGAAGGAAGGGTTTGCAGGGGAACATGGAAGTGGGTTAGTTGATGTTTGCTGAGCCCCTTCTGCAGGGAATAGCACAGGAGAGAGCTTGAGAGAGATGGTGCATGGCATTAAATGGTGCAGGTTGGTATTATTGGGTAATTAGAGAGAAAATTCCACATCTTGGACATTTTCTAGCACAGATGAACAAGAGCAGGACAACACTGGAGGCAAAGAGGGCACTGGGTCCTGAAAGATGAAGGCTGATGAGAACCTGGGTGGCAACATCCCTTGTGTGGATGGATGACAAAGGCTTTGCCTCGGGTGTCAGGCAAGACAAAAACCCCAGGCCTTGGGTGCAAACAAAACACCTTCTGTGAGCATCACCTGTGTGATTTATTTCCATCATTTTATCCTTTTAATGCTTAATTCCCAGATGCTGTGTTCCCATTCAGAGGGGATGATGGGTGCCTACAGTAGATACCAAGAAAATGAGCATCCCAACTATCATGTGTTGCCAAGTTATGATGCTATTAATACTTGGGGGTGGGGGGAAATTCACCCATGACAAGAGTTATCTTTGATCTGCTTGTCTGTAGTTCCAAAATTTGCCTTAAGATTTTTTTTCAAAGACTTAAATCTTTCAGATGGAGGCTTCATAGATCAGACTGTGGCTGTTGTCTTCAGGACTGCTGTTTCAAGTGGCTTTTGAAGGCCCCTGTGAAGTACCAGGTGATCTGAGACTGGATCCAGGTGTCTCTGGGTAGTCAGAGCAATCCATTCTCTTGACTTCAACCAAGTTCTAAACACAGGAATTAGAGTTGACTTTAGAGAATTAGGTGATTTCCTTTCCTCCCTATACAAACAAGGATTTGATGAAACAGGAGGTTTTTGTGCAGAGGTAATTGTCTCTGAGTCAGGAAGAGTTGCTTTGGGTTTTTTTAGACACAGGTGGAAAACAGAAGCCTGAATTCTCCTGTGAGGAGCCCAGAGTCACTCAGAAACAACACCAAGGTGTAACTCAAGCCCTGTGTGATGAGTGCAGTCAGGGAAGAGCCTCAGGTGCTTTCTGCAGGAGCTGTGAGTGTTCTGCTCAGGGGGGTGTGGTGTTTGCTTTGAGATAAAATAGTCACCAAGGGAGTCATTCCCGGCTTTCTGCAGCCTTCCTGGAGGTGGTTTTGGCAGTGGAGTCAGCACTGCCAGTCAGGTGCTGTGGGAGAAGCTCCTCCCTTGACCTGGCTCCTGCAGGAGTGTGCTGGAGCAGCTGGAGGTGGGAATGCCCAGGCTGTCCTGATGCTGATTAATGCTCAGAGCTCTCTGACATCTGTAAGGCTCTGAAGTTACAATGCAGAGCCTGAATTTATATTTTTTATTTTTAGAAATAATATTTATTTCTATGTCCTATTCTGAATATAGAAACTGTGGCTCTTTAAAGCAGTTTAAACTCTCTTCCCTTCAGAAACTCCTCACAGGAAATACTAAAGATTTCTCCTGAGTGCCTTGGAACTTCCCTCTACCTGCAGCTTTTTTGTAGTGCATATTTACTAGAGAACATTTTCAGAGCAGATGACTGAAAGCAGCAGCCTACTCGTGTCAAGGCCATGAATTCCTCTCTAATGTAGGCACCAGTGGAAGGTTTCATAGTGTAAATGGTGCTGTGGATGGGCTGCTCTGCACTTCTTTACTGAGGAGAAACAGCTAATGAACATTGATTCTTCTCTGCAGGTCTCCCTTGCTTACTGCTGGACTTCAACAGCCCTGATCTGGAAGATCATTGAAGTTCCTTGGCTCTGAATGCTGTAAGTGGTTTTGTTTGTTTGCTATGGAAATCAGCCTGTGGGTGCTGTGGGGATTGCCCTGGGCTGAGAACAAACACCTGAGCTGTCTGCTGTTGTCAGCAGAGCATTGTGTAGACGAGTCAGGGGTGATGCAGCTTCTGAATGAGAATCTTTCCCCCTGGTGCTGACCCAGTGGTGACTCTGGCTGCTCTTTAGATGAACATTGTTTGCATTTCAGGTGTTTTGATAACAAAGCAGGATATATTTAACACTTCTTCCCCCGTTTAATGGATTTCTCAGGAGCAGACTTGCCTGCTCTAAACCCTGTAAATGGCTGGTGGAGCATCTGGGCTGATGCCCCCCAGGACACAAGGAGGCCACGGTGCCTGCTAGGCTGCTGCAGGGAGGCAGTGTGAGTAGGAGCCTGGAAGCTGAGTGCTCTGCTTTGGACCTCGTTTCAGCATCCTTGGGACTCTGCTGAGCCTGTAATTAATAGCTGTGTCTGGTGCTAATGACACACTGCTGGTCTCCACAAAAGCATCTTTAAAAGAGTTTATATTCTTGCACCAATGAACACATGCAAAGAGCTCTCGATACCCCCATTTTCCCCCCCCCAAAGCTGTGGGAACAGTTTTCTGGCTTGGAGAACAAAGAAGTTGGGACCCGTTGCCCAGCCAACATCTGCACCTGGCTCACACAGGGAGGGAGTTTGGCACAGATGCTGCATCTGATGCTGCCAAGGGAGCCTTGCCCGTGCAGTTGTTCAGGGTTGAAGATGTGATCCCTCTTTCCCTTCTCACTTCACCAAAGCAATCTTCCCAAGTCATCAAAGTCAACATTCTGTTGGAAAGGAAAATGTCTTTTTTTAATTATTATTTATTTTTAAGCACCAGAGGTCAATGAATGGCTCATCCAACTTTGTGGGCAGCCACGTGAGGGCTCTGCTGGGCATTTCTGCAGTTCCAGTGGCAGACACACCACATATGTGTTGCCATTTTGATGGCTTTCAGTGGTAATCTGACCCATAAAAACTGAAGCATAATATGCAAACTGATTTTTTTCTGGCCTGCCCCGTTCTCGAAGCCATCTGTGTGAGGATGGAAATGAGCCTGCTCAGAATGTGGTCTGCCAGTTTTAAGCAGAGTGGTGGTGCCAATCACAGATGGGTTTAAAGAATAGCCTCGTGTGAACAAGAAAAGGAAGATTCTCCTGAGAGCAGGAGGCTTCACTTGAAAGCACGTTTAGTCCATTAAATCCTGTGGCCTGTGGCACATCCATCAGACCTTTCCATGAATTCTTCACCTGGATTAAGGAAACTAAACTGAATTTCTAACAGTTGAAGGGGAAAAAAAACCCCAAAACCCTCAACTTCCAAACTCTGATCTCCCTTCCACTGCTGCCACCCATTCCACTGTGGAGTGCAGTGCAGGAAGGTGACAAAGCCTGACCTGTCAGGCATTTCCAGTGGCTCCATTCAGCAAAAGCAGTCACGATAAACTGTTTTTTTTTTTTTTCTCTGTTTTGTAGGTAGGCGGGGGGTCTAACCTGCCACACGAATCCTGTTGCAGTTGTTGCCTTCAGAGCCCTGGGCTGCTGGTGCTGAGTTCCTGTCTTTGAGAGCAGTGTGCTGTGGGTGAAGGTGAGAACCATCCTCTGCTGAGGGAGCATCTCCCAACCTGAGGTATGTCAGCAGCTGCTCTGCATGGCACTCAGTGAGGTCTCAGGTCTCTGCTTCTGAGATCTCTGCCCTCCTCAGCTTGAGGGAGCTCTGAAGTCAGAGACTCAGTGACCTTGTCTTCTGTGTAAGCAGGAGAGGCTCAGCACTATTTATAATCCAAAGACACATTAAATGATGTTCACTGGTTGGAATGTGATCTGCAGAAATCTCTGCTTTATTTTTGTCTCTTTACATCGATTACCTTGTTCAGAGGGATTTGCTTTTGCAGTGAGGAAGCATGTGGAAGGAGGGCCCTCATCAATGAATTTCGTGTTCGTGACACACTTGAACATCTCTCTCAAGTCCTCTTTTCAAGCCTTTTCTTTCCAGGCTAAATAAACACCCATTGCAGCAGCGTCTCATCTACTCCCTTTAATTACGGCTGTTCAGAGAAAGTTTCTGCCGATGCAAATGTGCTATTTTGTCATGTCACATCAAATTGCATCAGCCTTATATTTAGGAACAAAAAGAGGGGGAGGCTGAGACAGGATGTGGCTACAAATGGAACCAAAGGGTTTTCTTAAACATAGGCTGAAAATAGACAATTGAGGCAGCGATGTTGGGTTTTTTTTTTCAAGCACAAATCCATGAAAGGGAAAATCAAGCCTGTGACGACAGATGAGAGCAGGGCTGGGGGTGTGAGGAGAGGGAGTTCTGGATGGAGGCTGGTGTCAGGAGAGCTGATGAGCTCCTCATTTGCACAAACACCCTTTGCATTGTCAGACTGTCACGGGGATGTTCCCACGTACACCTCCTTGCTCCTGTGCTGGCTCCCTGCTTCCCACCAGCCTGGTGCAGGGCAGGCTGCCTGCCCTTGCCTTTGGGATTATCTCCCCTCTGGGTCTCCAAGCTGAACTCCTTGATTGCTTCCCAGCTTGATTGATTTTGATTGGAAAAGATGTTAATGACTGATCTTTGTTAACTGGGCTGCCTCTGCTTAACCCAGTCACTGTCAGGAGCAGCCTTCAGTGCCACACAGCTCTGTGCTCTTTCATCTACCTGTTGCTGTGTCCTGCCTTGTGTTCTGGGGATTATTCAGAAGATATTGTCTTCTTCTGAAAACATTATCACATTCCTAAGCCTAAACTCAGTGTGGTGCAAACTGGCTCAGCTTTGTTCAGTTCTTTGTGCCTGCTCACACGGTGGCTGAGTGTTTAATGTTGGAAGTATTTCTTCTGGCTCCTGGGTCAACAAGCAGACTTCAAAGTGTTTTCTGTGTAAGCTCCACAAGCAGAGCTCAAGTGGTTTGTTCTCTGGGTTTGCATGCCTTCTGTAGAGTTTTACCTTTCTGGATGGCATCTGGGTTCTTTTTGTAAAGGAACAATGTACCTAAGCAGGAAGAAGTTGAAGGAAAAACCAGGAGGAGGTCTGTAACATTTGTGAATTACATCTAGCAAGATTTGCTTGAACCACAGTAGAAATATATAAAAGAGAAAATATTTTTCATCTGTTATGTATAGTATATTAAATTCCAGTAGCCTAGTAGGCCTTAGAGTGCTAATATGCAGTATTTCTTTACTAAAAATAGCTATAAATGTGCAGTAACCCTTAAAAGATTCTTGTTTTTTTCCATCCATACCAGACAGTTGTCTTGAACAGCTCAGTTACTCCTGTGTGACTCTGGAGAAACTCTGCTACAGTCATGAAACTCAAGCCCAGTTATTCTGGTTTCCAGCAAACAGATGTTTTTGTGGCTCAGTAGAAACAGAAATGGGCTGCTTTGGACCAGCCAAGAATTTGGACTGCTGACTTCAGTGTTGCCTCCACTCCAGGGTTTGCCTGGAGGTGCTGTGGTAGAAAAAATGGAGCCCTCCAAATCAGGTTCTGAGCACTGCAGACATCATTCCAGTATTCCAGATCCTTACCTTGGACATAAACTCATTTATAGTGATATCAACTATTTCAGTTTAGTTCTTTTAACTACTTCCAGCAGCAACTCAGCTCACTAAGCTCGAAGGAGATAGGTTGTGGTAAATAGGCACAGAGAAAATGTGCAATAGCTGTCCAAATAAATGCAGGAGACTTCAAACAATCCATCACACTCAATATACTTGAAAACCTAGTGCTGCTTCACAGGCAGTTTTGACAAATTATTCCTGAGCAAAGTCAGTTTGGTTCTCCAGACAATGTCAGCAGCTTGCCCATACAAAACTCTTTTTGTCCTCTCAGAACTGGGCAGAAAATGATCTATTGAAATCAAGGGCATAAATTATGCATGTAATGGAAGTAGCTCTGAAATGATGAGTCTGATCAGGCCTGGTGGCAATTAAAGGCAGCTCTGAAGGATCAGCTGTGTTTGAGTGGTGGGAGCTGGAGGGGTCTGGGGGAGTGAGAGCAGCACTGGCTGAGCTAACTGGAGACACTCCTGGATGTTAGAGGTAATCTTTTCTCTAGTCACCAAGGATAATAATGCAGGAGGAGAGTGGGAGCTGCTGTGGTTACAGCATTCTGGCAAAGGCAGGCAGCACAGGCACCCAACTCTTCCTAGTTGGATGTTGCCAGTCCTGTAGAGATTCTGGGGATACTTAAAGCATTGATTTGCATAGAATTTCTTATTTTTCATTTTCAGTTTAATCCCTTCCCAATTCTTGACATCTGAATTTTTCCTCCTGTAACTTTAATTTAATTTAAAAATACCTCAGTAAAATAGATGTATTTCCACAGCAAAGAATCCCTTAGACTTTTTCAAAGCAAAGCACAGAAATATTAAATGGGGAAGGAGAAAGATGATTGTTTTATAGTTGGGGTTTGTTTGTTTTGAACTGAATAAGTCTGAAAATACTAGATAAAAACAGCAGATCAAATGAAAAGGCTCTGTGAGCATTCTCTAGATTGTTCATCAAAAAAAAAAAACCAACCAACACCCCAACTGACAACACTACAACAAGAAAATGTTTTTAATTAATGTCTTCAGTTAAAGGGAAAGCATTGTGGATCTCTTAAATATATTATTATATCTGTATTGCCTTGATAATAGGCTGGGGAAAGCCTCTTGTGCTGAGTGCCGTGGCAGGTTCGTCAGTGCATCTTTTAATTCTAGTGCACTTGCTGGATTTCACAGCCATTTGTCTGGGTTTGGGGGTAATTTGGAGGGTTGAGTGAAGCCAGATGACTGTAATGAACTCATTTTAGTGTCCCTGACTCGTTCTGGCAAAAGAAGATGCTATTTATGGGGTATTTTGCATTGTGAAGACTTCTGTTCCTCCTGTCCCTCAAACTTTCTTTGGGCGACTGTCTTTGTGCCATCACCAATAATTACATCAAATTAATTCAGCATAATTGAGTTAATTATTAGCACTGGAGGTTTACAACATGACTTCAATTGAACCAAAGCTTTTATCCCTCTTTTCCTGAGGTTTCACAAAATGTAAACAAATCTGAATCGGGGATAAGACCTGAGGCAGCTCCATTTCCATCGGGTGCTTCTGCCAGTCAGGGAACTATCCTGCTGCATCCCTTCCCTGGCATGGGTGCTGGTAAATGAGCTTTCTGCAAGGGGAAGGAATACTCTGCCTCTGTATCCACAGTGCTTCAGGGGAAAGGAAATATTTTAATCACCCCGGAGTCATTCAATCAAACCCAGGGAGATAGAATCATCATTAATAAAAAATTCAGATATACAGAGGATATTGAACCAGGTTTAGCTGACATACATCAAGGAGAATTAAGACATAGATTCCAAAGACTCAGAGAATAGCTTTTTGAATTAGGGATGCTGTTGTGAATCACTGAGACACAATCAATAGCAACATTCCTTGTGTGAGGTGGTAGCTTGAGAACCAGAAGTGAGCATCTTTGGGTTGATCTCCTACAGCAGCAGCTCTGAGCTGGGCACTCAGGTCAGGAGCTTTGGCACTTTACAGACAATAAAACAAAGGGTTTTTTTCCCCCTAACTTAATGGCAGCCAGAGCTATAAATCAGTTACTCAGTGTAGTTGCTGTGTTTGGTGTAGACAATTAAAAGCAAGTTCCAAAAACAAATGTCCTGCAGAGTTCTGTGGAGTGTTTTTCTTCTTTATCATTCTGACTCGATGACAAAAGTATGCAAAAGCTGAGGGTGGGGGTGAAGTGAAAATTTGAAGACACCATGTCCCACTTGTAAGATTTTTTTTTTTTTTTTTTTTTATTGGGCCAACAGGATATCCAGGTTCTATTTTTAGTTCTGCTATTGATGTGGTACAAGGAAGATCAAGAATATTATTTATTTCTTTGTGGGTTTTTTTGGGGAAAGAAGGGCTAAAGATACTTGTTTTGCATTTATGCTTGATTTAAGTTCTGGGAACCCTGTATATAGTAGGGATTATTTAACAATGGATGAATTTTCTGGAACACTGCAGAAGATGGGTAAAATCTGCCTTGCTTAAACTGCTGACAGGGTTCTGGGACAAAGTGAGTTTGCTGCTGACATTCTGATCCTGGATTCGGGTGGTATCAGGTTGGAAAGAAAGACCTTTTCTTTTGAAAAGGTGCAATACAATATTTCTGATAATATGTCCAACATTAATATGGTGTTAGGTGCTAATTGTGAGATGAGGATCTTTCTGCTCTAGGCAGTAGACAGCAGTGGGTTTAAATTGCAGATTCCTCTACAGTTCTTCAATTTGAATAATTTTTTTTCTGAAAATATTATTCTTTTTTCTTTCTTTTTTTCCATATGAAACATTCTCTTGGAGCTGGCCTTGGCCATGAGAGTGACAAAGTCTGTGGGGAAAACTCGAGGTATGTCTTTAAGACCTCAGAAATGTTCCTAAGACATGGTGGGCATCTGCCCACATGATTAGCTGTTGGTATGGTAACAATCCCTGATTAGGGAACTGTACCAGTTAAAATCCCCCTTAAGAGGCTAAAGACTCCTAGACTTAAATGCTCTGTAACACTGCTGCCTATAACTGTCTCTCCAGGGAGCAGCCCTGTGTCTTGCCCAAGGTGTGGTGGGCCAGCCCCGCCCGTGCCTGAACTCAGACAGCAAGTTCATCCTGGTGCTGCTGCAAAGGAAGGTGTAAGTTGGGCAGGATGATGCCAGGGTGACTGTTCCAGCTCCCCTGCCACTGCTCTGGGGTTCCATGTGGGGTTCCAGGCAGGGCAGGAGGGGTGAGCAGTGGTTCTGGAGAGCCCTGCTGTGCTGCTGCTGCTCCTGTGCAGCCTGGGGGTGATGTTTACACCTTGTTGCTGTCCCTTGGGCATGCCTGCCTTAAAAACACAGCAGATTTTAATTCATCTTTAGTCAACAGTGGGGTTCCCAGTGACTTTTCTTTAATACCCTGGCTCTGCCTTCCCATGACATTGTCCTTCTGGTGAACTTTTGTACTTTTACTTTCCCGAGTAGAGCCCTTTCTGCACTGATAGCTGCTCCTTTGAATTCTCTGGTTTATCCTCTTAACCTCCTTTGAGAGAAGATAAAGTTGGATTGCACGAGCCAAATGAGACTGTCATAAAGGTAAAATGAACTTGCAGCAGTTTCAGCCCTTCCTGAATTGAGTTGGAGCCATGACAGAACTGTGAGACTTGCTCATGAGCCAGAGTTCAGAGAATTAGTGCTCTCATTAATCACAGGCAGCATGTTGGTGCCCTCCTAAAGAATTTTCATGCCTTATGCTGCCAAACAATTTGAAGGTTCCAAAGGCATTAGGAAGTGATGTGAGCCCAGCCAGGAAGTTGTGACCCTGCCATAAAGCAGAAGCAGCTGGGAGTTCTCCTCACTCTTTGCCTTTCAGAGGTCTCTAATTCTGTCAGGAGGAAAGAGTGAGTAGTCTGAACTGCACCTAATCCAGGGAGATTCCTCTCCTCCCATTGCTGCCTGAACTTGACATTTAGTGAGCATGCTCTAAAGAATATTAGTGTAATTAATCTGAGTGTGCTCATGCATTATGCAGAAGGTGGTGGTCTGGCCTCAGTGTGAGCAGAGTGCTTCCCCGTGCTGGTGTGCTGCAAAAGGCTCAAGGTTTTATTTGCTGTCTTTGATGTATTGCATGTCTCTGCCTCAGGATACCAAACAAGTGGAAGGTAAAACATTTGTCCCGTGGCTTTGGTTAATTTTACAAGTGGTCTTCTTCATGACAAGGTTTAGTATCTTTTCATGGCCAAACCCCACAGCTTTGGTGCCTTATTTAGACAACAATGGACTCAGCTTGTGTGGAAACCTGCCCCATTCTCTCCTTGCCCTGTTGTCACTGGGTACAGCTCTGTTATCTGCTCCAGCACTCTATCCATGAGCTTTACCAGTTATAATTTGATATATGCAGGGAGGCAACTGCTGAATGGCATTAGGGGTGGTACTGGTGCTGTGGAACTGAACGAGGGACATCCAGTCAGTGGTGATTCCTTGTCCACAGGCCTTTGAGATGTCATTTAGCCAGTTCTGGATCCCCCTTTGGTGTGCAAAGAGCATCCCCAGCGTGGGGCTGTGCCCCCAAAGTGCCTCCTGACTTCTCTGCTCGCCCGTGGAGCTCAGCACAAAGCAGGGAGCAAGGCTGCCTGTCATCAGTCATGCAGGAGGACTTTACAGATCATATTTAGAAAGGACAAAACCCCCAACAATGACAGGCCCCAGCTCGTCACAAGTGATCACATCAGAAGGGCAGATCTTCATAAAAGCCCAGCGTGCAGGGGAGATGTGTTCATTAGAAAGTGACTTCAGCATTGTGCCTGCTCAGCCACACAGGAGAAGGGCTGTGTCTGCAGGGCAGGCTGTGCCCAGGCTCTGAGTGGATCTGACTGGGGAGGGATGGGCAGGGGCTGGTTGGCCTGGGGCAGCAGAACCGTGGAGCTGGCCTGGCACCGGTGACCTGGTGAATCAGAGCACGTGGCAGAGTGATGCAGAACTGGAAGCAGAGGGCTTGCTGCTGCCCCGACCCCCAAGTGTCTGGAGAAGGGGGAGCCCAGAGTCACAGGCCTCTGCTGAACTCACCAGCTGCAGCCCGTGGCACCCGGCGGGGGGACGGGCACACGTGCCAATCCACCCAGGCTGCTGGGTGTCCTCTGGGCTGACAGCAGAACACCAGCCACCACCTTCTGGGCTTCAGGGGGCTTCCAGTTGCACTCTTATTTTGCTGGTTTGATGATTGCTTTCTGAACAGGAACGTTCCCATCTCGTTCTGCACAGATAGCACTGCTGGAATCTAGTTCTGCTAATTAAAGCTGTGGAGGCAGATCGAGGCAGGCTGCAGGGTTGGGGAGGTGTTTTTATACTCAATTCCCTAGGGATTTCTTCTCCTGCAGTTTGTTATCAGACACTTCAAGGAGGACAAATGATTTGGCACCTTGGATAACTGAGTAAGAGGTTCCGAGTTCAAGGCCGAATTCTCAGGATGCCTAAAATCACACACAGGTTTGAAAAAACATTTACAGGTATTTATACAGCTGGGAATGCTGAAGCATCTTCCTAATTCAAACCAAGCAAATGCTGCTCAATAGATGCTTTGCATTTGTTTTTCTTTTTAACAGGGTCTATTTGCTTGATCTCAATGTGCACCATTCACTCTGTTTCTCAGTGATTTTTATGACTGAGTCCAAACTCAGCCTGCTGGCACCCAGGGAGATTGGGGTGTGGGTTTGCAGGGTTTTTGAGGAATTTATTCTTGAACACTCAGTGTGATAACTCATGTAACACAATCTGGAGCAAGAGCCTGGAGCCAGCTGCAAGCTCTGGTACCAGCTTTTGGATCCCACAGGTGCCTTCAGTAACAGAGCAAACAGTAAAAACCAATTTTTTTTTTACATCAAAAATGATCCTTTCTCCATTTCTATGTGTTTCCCACCCGAAGTCCTGTTGTGTGTTTGGCTCTGTGGGGTGACACTGCTCAGGGCAGTGCATTCTCCAACACACAACCTTGGTGGCAAGAGATCATCTCCAAAGGTGGTTCTGTGGTGGGAATGCTGGGTGTTCTGGGGGACCCCAGCTCCTTCTGCTGAGTCCCCCCTGGTGGTTGGTGTTCAGCACTCCAGGGCAGGGTGCAGGTGCTCCTGGAGTGGCCACGCTACTACTGTGTGACTTAAAAGCCTTGATTTTACAGTGTCCTGGCAAAGGTGAGGTGTGAGGGGGGTGAGGAATGGTGAGTTCCCCAGTTAATAAATAATTAATGCAGTAATAAAACCACCTCTCCAGGCTGTGCACTGGGGGGAGTGGGAGCCAACCTGTAAACAGCAACAGCTCGGGTAACTCCTGTGGTCCTTTAATTAGCACTTCCAGTCTCTGAAGCCCAGCTTTGGGGGTTGCTTAACTAGTCCAGAGGGATTTGGGTTCTAACTGAACTGGAGGGATTTGCCTGAAAAACAGTCCCAGGAGCAGAAAGAAGCCCCAGTGAGAGCAGGGGCATCGTGTCATGTCACTGTCACCGTGGGTTCAGCTCCACACGGGGTCAATTGACAGCCTTGCTAATGGAGAGTGCAAGATTAATTGGCTTTGGTCAGCCCCTGCTTCACTATCTGAATATCATTACCAGGAATGTAAATGATTATGCAATGCAGAAAAACACCACAATAGTTTCAGTGTCTCCTTTTATACTTGTCTCCTTTTCAACGGGGCTTTATCTAAATGCAAATGTGATTTCAGCCTTCTGATTGGGACATTATACAGTCATCCATTCCAGAAAAGCACAATTAGTGGATTATTTTACTTCTGACTCAACAGTTCTTGGTTTAGATAGTTTGTTTGTTGTGCTATGCATGATATTTAAGTTATCAGAAGGAGATTTACATTATTAGTCAGGATTATAACCAGACTCTGCAAGGTCGAGGGTGTTTTTTTTTTTCTTGGCAGATAAAAACGGTAACGTTTGTGGGATTTGAGGAGTGATGCTTTTAGAACAAAAGGCAACAGTGCAGACTCTTGCTATGCTTCATTGTCTTTTTTTTTGTGCCCAGTCAGGGGCAAACTGCAGCAGTAACTGCAAATTCTCCAATCTCCTGGGGGCACAAGTGCAGTTTAGCCCTCCCTCTCTTCAGGATCCATTCCCTGCTCAGCTGCACTCATAGCTTACAACATACTAGTTGGCCTGATCATGAGGTTATTTCTCATTAAATAGGTATTTCACCAAAATAGCCATCACATTTCCATGTGCTGTGGTAGATTTCCAGCAAGCTGCTCACTGGAAATGGTGCTGCAGACACTGAAGTTACAGGGTCAGAGAAATACAGATCTTTGGTGATACTTCCCAGTGAAGCTTGCCCACATCACACAAATGGTTGCATTTTTTAGCAATTGGGAACTTGGGATATGTTTTTTTTTTCCTTCTTCAATCTATTGGAAAGCCCAGTATTTGTAGGAAGGTAAAGGTTTTTCTTTTTTTTTTTTTTTTTCTGAAATTCAGCAATGTAGATCTTTGCCCCACAACTTGGATTCCACAGCCATAATGAAAAATTGCTGCAGTGGAAAATTCCTAATTATCTATAGTGAAACACCATTCTCAATTCCATTGATCAGTTGAATCCTTCCATATTCATATGTTTACGTGACTGGTTTCTTGCTCTCTCCCATAGCTTGTTTTCTTTATGCTGAAGTGAGCTGTCCTACACATTCCCAGCACACGGGGGATCTTTGCTTTTGTGACAGGAAATCTATTGCACCACTTAGGTTTAATTAGAGCACAATGACATGTGATGAGTTTACTTATTAAAGCCCAGGAAGAAGTCAACAAATTGGCTCTATTCCTAAAGCATGTTTTGGGATCTGCATCAGGTTGGGGTGTTCTACTGTGTTTAGGTGGAATATGTGAAATACAGGGTCAGTGGAGCTGTAGCCATTCTTACCAGCTAAGGATCTAGCCTCAGAAACCTGTGTAAAGTAAAATTTAGGTTCAGATCAACTCGAATCCATCTGTTTATTGGATGAAAAAGCCACATTCCCACAGGGTCTGTGGAAGTAACAAGTTGAACTCAGCCTGGTTCTAACCTGCAGTGGGTTCAGAGTTGAGCACAGCCCCAGGACACCTTTCAGTCTGCTTTAGCTTGCATCTTGGGGCACAGATGCTCTTTGTGCTCCACACACTTGGGGCACTGCTGTGCAAATGCAGCTCTTCAGTTCCTAACACGGATGTGGGTTTATCATTTCAAGAAGTAGGGTTTATTGCTGTGGCAATTCTTCCTTCCACAAATGCTTTTTGCTATATAAGGGAATTCTGATGTTTCACAGATGCACGTTGATAATTTTATTTCAGGAGAGCTTGTGTTGAGCCAACTCAAGGAGTACAGAGCCATCTTACTGCCCTGGTGATGGGAGAGTGGTTGATTAATGCTTGATGAAAGCTAATGGAAGCCTTGGTTTGTCTGTGAATAATTCCCAGCAAGGATCACTGGAAGTCTCACCTCATCTCTTGTACTTTACCACCAGAGCATGGAGCAGCCAGAGGCAGACGTGCCACATGAAGCTCAAAGTGCAGAGAGCCACTGGTCAGCTGTAGATACTGGAGGTGGGACTCTGCAGGGCTGAGTGAGCTCTGCTGGCACCTCAGGGACCTGTCAGACCTGGGCTGTGCTTACCTTTGCCACTGCACGTCAGGAGTGGGAGGGGCTGGTGATGCTGCAGGGTAGAGCTTGTGATGAAAGAATCCAGGAGCCAACTCATTCAGATTTTCTTGCCTGCCAGACATCAGGTTATTGCCCTTGACTGCAGTTAGAGTAGGGGCTGCTTGAAAACTTTATCAGTCAACATCACCTGCTTCTGAGTTACCTGTAGCTCTCAATCAGAAGTGTATTGCTAAGGTGATTTGTGAGTGAAGTGAGCTGCACAGACCTGGTTTGGATGCAGGGAGAGATGTCAGGACAGGTAAGCAGGACAGGGCTCCTGGCAGGTGCTCTTCAAAGCCTTGTACCTGTTAACCCTATGAGATGTCCTAGAATGATTCTTAATGTTTTACATCATCAGCTGGTGGGACAGTAACCCTGCCTAGTGCTTCAGACAGTCCTCTTTTTTCCTTGGGGGCTGGAAAAGCTTTTCCTGAAGTGCCATCAGAGCCTTTCTCAGTTAGATTTTTAAAAATCAACTTAGCATAGATTTCACCCAGCCTTGCAGTAATGAAGGGGAAAAAACCCAGAGCATGGGGTGCTGAGATGTGAGTGTGCACTGTGGTTTTGTGCCATGAGTAAAGCAGCATTGTAGACACCCATCCCTCAGCAATAAGACACTGCATTTTTGTTGTGGGGCTCTTCATTTTCACATAGAACTAGGCTTTCTGTGCCTAAAATATGAAAAGGCTTTCAGTGACCTGTGTTTCTGTAAATCAAGATAGCTCTTGTCACTGCTGTAGAGATTTGCTAATTGAGATCTACTTAGTTATAGACTGAGGTGGGAATTGTTTTACTGAAAATGCAGATTAGAATAGTGCATATCCCATCGTGATGGGCTTTTTGTAGGACACAGTGAAGAGCTTTACCCCACTTCAGAAGAGCTAATCTGTGCACACAACAGTTGTGGTGTTCTATTCTGAAATAAATTGGGTTAAGGGACTTAAATTACATAAGAAAAAAGGAAAAAAAAATATTCCAAATGATGAGTAAGTATCATAACGGGTGCTAAAATAATGCCATACACCTACTTCATTATTCAGTTACTTATTTATTATCTTTATTCTTAAAAGTAATGATGTCAAAGTGCTTTTTTGCAAATGTTAATTTGGTTCTCTGCAGATGGCAACCATCTGTTAAATGACAAGTCATTTACAGTATTGGATTAGCACTTTATATAGCTCAGATGGACCTATTGTTATCATATAGAAGTGGAGTTGCAGAGGTAAAACTTGTTAGGCTTGTTCTTTTCCTGTTGCTGCTGCTGAAATCGTGGAACATTGCTAAACCTGTCCATATTTTTGCCTGTCTCCTCCTCTCTTGCTGTTGTTTCCAGTTAAAGCCTGCCACTCACAGGCTAGGTCACAAGACACCCTCCAGAGGGTGACAATACTCAGAAATACTGTGAGATTCCACCCCACCTGCAGCAGTGCTGAGTGTCCTCGTTCCCCAGTGTCACCCTGGGCTGGGCTCCTGTGGCTGCCCAAGGACAAAGCCCCCAGGGCTGTGGGTCTGCTTGAAACTAGGCAGTCTATTGCCATCAGGGTGCTCTCTGTGAATGAACCCCCTTTTTCCCATAAACTGAGCAAGTTTGATTCATTTTATGTTATTTCCATCCAAAGTCCCCTCAAGTGATGCTGCTAACCCTCGAGCTGCCTTTCTTTTCATTGTTGTGAAACTGCTTTCTACTTTTATTTGTGTTTTCATTACAGCTCACGAGGCATTTCAATTCCTGTTTTGCTGTTGGCAGGTGGAGGGTTGAGGATGGCCCCACTGCCACCCCCCGAGCTGGTTCAGACCCCCCTGCAGCTGTACAGGTACCTGCTGAGATGCTGCCAGCAGCTGCCCCAGGAGAGCATGAGGCAGCACTACAGACACGCTGTCAGGCAGGTGAGAACCCCCTCTCCTGGGGACTTCACTGGGGTGGGACTTGCTCTGCTCTGCTTTGAGGTCTCTTCATGGCTTGGACTAACTTTAGATTAAGGTGATTCTCCTGCGAGCCTGAGACCTTAGTGAATTGGAACAGCTATCCTGGGGGTTTGTGAGGGAGAGTGTCTTGTTTGCTTTGAATCTGAAACCTTCTGTTTTCCTTGGCCTTCACCTCCTCCTTTTGGTAGCCAAGAGAGGGAACAGTTGCTCCTTACTAAGCTACACGTGTCTTCTGTGATGAAGCTCACTGGATCCTGGTCAGTCTTCTCTCTACATAGATAGATAGATATAGATATATGTGTATACATATGTCCTGCCCTCAACCCCCCTGGCTGCTGTCTCATCTAACTCCTCATACAGAGGTAATTTCATGCCTTTGATCATACCTTTTGTCCTGTGGCCTTCTAGTTTTAGCATACCCATTTCTGAATTGCAGTTCTCTGGGTGTTGTGACTGATGAGTATGAAAGGAGTGAGATACTAAATATGAAATTACATTTTACAGGACTTATTAGGGAAACAGCCCTGCCAGGTGCACAATGTGTATTTTTACTCTTCCAGATCAGCAGTTTGTTTGCATCAGGTCTTGTCTGAGGTGAGAGTGAAGGTTATGCTGGCAGCTGTGGGTTGGTCAGTGTAACCTGTCATGTTGCAGAGTTTCAAGGTCCATGCTGATGAAGACAACCCTGAGAGAATCCAGCAGATCATTAAGAGAGCCATCGAAGATGCTGACTGGGTCATGAATAAAGTGAGTGCCTCAGATTGCCAAAGTCCTGCTCTCAGTTCAGATCAAAGAAGAAAAAATGAGGAAGCTGATTAGGAGCAGCAAACTGCATTGTCCTGGGTGGGAGCAGGTACCCAGCCACTAGCAATTCATGGTTGTGAGAGTTCTGACTTAATATAAACTCAAGTTTATTTTTTAGAACCAATGATGCTTTCAGTTGGTCTCTATATACATCTGAGTTTTCATGAGGAATTCTGTTACATTTCAGCAGTGGTGGCCAGTTTATTACAGAAACAGAAACAACAATATTTTGCAAGCCACAGTTTGTTGATGTGTCAGCTGCTTTCCTAATAGGGATCTCAGTTTATGTAAACCCCCACAACAATTCCTTTTTTTTCCCCCTTGGATCTTGCCTGTGGTTGTGCAGATCAGGGCTAGGCAGCAGTGGCACAACTCTGGTAATTGGCTTATTTGTGCCACAGTTACCAGCCAGCAGAGATACCTCTTTCCTATCACAGCACCAGAAGGTACCACTCCAACTGGTTGTTAGGTAGAAGAATGAGGATTGTTTGCCATTAGACAGCCAGGAGTCACCCCTGCTTCCTTGGATTTACATCTGACCAGGGAGCATGACATGTGAACATGGATTTCTCCCAGTATAATGAAACAAGTCAAAAGTTCAGCTTGCTCTGAATGTCTGTGATTTAATTTACTAAATGACTGTTAAGTCCTTCTCTCTGCCAGTCCATGAAATCCAAATGAGAATTGTTATGGGAGCAAGCACAGATTAGTCATAGATTATAAAATTATAGCAGTAGCCAAATCCTAACACTTACAGCCTAGTAAATAACTGTCTGTGCCTGAACCTGATTTTATTCTCCCTGCAATTATGAAAACCCTCATTCTGATCCTGCTGCAGAGATTGTAGTTTGCTGCCTCAGAAAATGGGTAATTGGGCTGTGGGAGAGGAGGCTCAGATTCCCCGTGCCTGCCAAGAGGCATTATTTTATCTTGTAGAGGGAAAGCCTATCCAATTTCAATCTGACTTAAGGAAACAGATAATTTGGTGTAGATCATGAAGAGGGTTGTAAAACCTTGTCAGTATGAACTGTTACTTTCAGCAGTGTACTCTACAAATAATATTTTTTCTTTTTTTTTTTTCTCTCTTTTTTAGTATAAAACACAGAAGTAGAAGAGGAATGATGAAGACAAGAAAGTAATTGGTAAACATCCTTAGAGGCCTTGCAGTCAAGCCCAGTACTATATTACAGTTATTGTCTGGAGTTTTCTCTTAGCTCACACAAACAAAATAATTTATATCTCATTGGCATGTCACGGAGCTAAATTAATATTTCTGAAGCTATTTGAGTCTGCAGATTAAAAAGTTCATCACAAACTTGAGCTTAAAGCCCAGACTTGTCTAAGCCTCGAGTAACACCAAGGAAAACTGATGGAGAATAAAAATGTAACTGAGTAGAAGTCATTAAGGAATAATAAATATTGCCCTGTCTGTAACCTCTGGGGGAAGCTGACACCGTTCAGATGGTTTTGTGCACTGGGTGGTGTGATCACTGAGCTGTGCTGCACAGATGGAAAACCCTTCACAGCACCTGCAGCCTCCAATAAACGTCCTTTCTGAGCGGGACTCCGGCTTCTGTTCCACACACACCCCTCTGTCACTGCGCCGAGAGGCTCCCCTCGGGCAGGGACTCTCAGTTACCCTCGGGAGAGGCTTCCTGGGGCGTTTGCGCTTGGTGCCCGCAGGTGGCAGTGCGGGCTGGGATGCAGTGCGGGCTGGGATGCGCTTGGTGCCCGCAGGTGGCACTGCGGACTGGGATGCGCTTGCTGAGAGAGCTGGGGCTCTTTAGCCTGGAGGAGGCTGAGGGGGGAGCTCAGCAGTGTCTGTCAATATGTTCAGGGCAGTGTAGGGAGGATGGAGCCAGACTCTGCTCAGTG
>JAOEGS010017305.1:0-103164 GCA_025447755.1 Corythornis vintsioides | reverse complement strand
GGAGCTTTTTCATCTTCTTTTCTAGACACTGTCTTGCTGAGGAGGGCAGTTGAGGAAGTAGCTGGGAGAGCACCTGGCAACCAGACAAGGTCAACCCACTGCACAACATCAACCTTCTGGTCCCCATTGCAGTGCTGAATCAGATTGCAAGAGCCAGGCTGAAATTCCTCCCACTCTCAATTAATTTTGTCCAAATCGCTACAAGACAGCAACACTCTCCATTAACCTTGACTAGATTCCCACAGATGTGGCCGGAAGACTCAAAAACCTGCCAGGTGCTGTGACAACACATCCCTTGATGCCAGACTCTCTTCTGCCACTCTGCAGGAGACAGAACAAGGGCTGAACCCGGATGGAGACCCAGGAATAACCCCCCACTACCTGCATGCCCTGGAGAAGGTGGAAGCTAATGAACTGTGGGCTTACTGCCTGGACCCACAACAAACAGCATGGCTCTCATTAGCCTAAGCTACTACTCAGTGAGCTCCTACTCATTAGTCTTTTAATAGCAGGGCTCCCTTGAGTTAATCCTACTCTTCCTGACACTCCACATCTGTAGGGTGCACACTGGTGGCAGGGAGGCCAGAGTTACACGAAAGTTTCCGAAAAGATGCCGTAGCTCCCTTAGTCCAGCCTCAGGAGGCAGAAAATCTTGGGCACTGGTTCAAGTTGCTGCCTGCGCTGCCCAGCCTGTTCTGCATGACCTCATGCTCCATCAATGCGCTGCCATGAGCTACAACATGGGAGGAGAGAGCTCAGGCTGATACATGGGGATGCCTTTGCCCCATACTCCCTTGCAGGTCTCAGGCCACCCCATCCCAAGGATCTCTCCCGGCAGCTGGCCAAGGCTGTGTGGACAGAGCTGCTTCTGTTCAGCAGCAGGAGCCGGCTGCTGCCCCAGGCACGGAGCGCCAGCAAACGTGTCCTGCCCGGCATCCACATTGCCTCATGCAGGAGTCTCTGGGCTGGGACACAGCAGTGAAGGAGCAAGGACTCCTCCCAGGGTCGGGATAGAAGAGGTCCCAGTTTTATACTCTGGTTATTCTAAGCAACTGGACTCATTTATCCCCTCCCAGGAACAATCCCTTACGTGGTGGGTCTCGCTAGCCTAGCAGTGAGGCACACGAGTCGTATTTTCCACTGTGGCAAGTAAGTTTCAATACTTCTATTTCTCAGCTGTTTCAGGTCTGGTTTCAGAGCAGTTCAGCATCTCCATCCTCCCCACACACAATTTTCTCTGGTCAGAGACAGCCATCACAGCCTGGACAGTCAGGAACCAAGGCAACAAAGATCAGCCACCGCTTTTGGAAATGTTTGCTTATATGAACCCACAGGCTGGCTGGAAGGCAAAAATAACATCCTCCGAAAACTGGGATGGCTCATCCCAGCGGGGCTGGGGGAGGTCAGGTCAAGCCTGTCTCGCAAGGGCAATATGGCCACTTCTGCCCAGGAAAAGCAAGCCCAAACAGGCCATCCCCACAGCACACTTTCCTGATGCCCTTTGTCCCCTGGCCCAGAGCTTGCACTTGGGCTCTGCTCCCCTTTTCCCTGGTCTCACCCATCCTTTTCAAAGTAAACTACCCCAGGCATGACCCACAGAGTGATGGTGGAGCAGCTTCTCCCCGGGATTCCCCTGGCCAGGCCAGCTGGGTGAGTCGTGCCAGGCAGTACCAGACAAGCTGTTTACATCGCAGGCACGGTTATCTAAGCCTGAGAGCACGGGACAGCCAGGCCGATCTATTCCCGGCTCCGGAGCAAGGACGGGGCTGTGGCCCCGAGCTCCTCAGCTCCTGCTCCCCGGGGGCTGTGCACCCTCCCACTCGCCAGCCCTGAACCCCGCACACAACAGCCGGGACCCTCTCACCATGCACCCCAGATCCCCTTGCTCTGTGCCCCAGACCACCTCCACCCTGGATCTCCTACACCTCGGGCTCCCTGTGACCCTAAATCCCATGCACCACAGGTTCTCTTCATCCCGGATCCCCTATACATCAGGCTCCCTGGGACCCTAGGTCCCCTGCACCTCGGAACTCCTACACTTCGGACTCCCCTGCACTCCAGATCCCCTACACCTTTGCACCGGACAATCCTGCACTCTGAATCCCCTACACCCTGGTTGCCGGGCACCCTGTACCCCCTGCACTCCGGATCTCCAGCACCCCGTGCTTCGAGGGACCCTGGGCTGCCTGGCACCCTTGATCCCCGGCACTCACCGGCCACAACCATCAGTAGCATGAACCCCAACGCCAGGCCGATCAGCACCCGCCACCGCCCCGTCAGCGCCATGCTGCGACCCGAGCCGAGACACGAAGCTTAGTGAAGCGGAGTCGAGCGGAGCCGAGCCGAGCCGAGCCGCACCGCTCCGCCGCGGGGCTCGGGGCGGAGAGTGATTCAAGGCCGGCCCGGAGCGGCCCCACGTGCTCCGCCGCCCGCCCCCGGGGCGGGACCGAGCCGTGCCGGGCAGGGGGTGACCTGCGGGTCGCCCCCCAACGGGAGAGTCCCAGCCGGGGAGAGGACTGCGGGCTGGGGAGGCGGGGGATACAGGCAAAGGGGGATCGGGCGGTGCCGGTAGCAGGGGGGTGCAGGCAGTCGGGGATTGCAGGCAGCAAGTTGAGTACCCCCCGTCCAGCCCCGAGTGCAGGGTGCAGGCGGGAGGGAGAGAGACAGAGTTGGGAGATTGACTTCATGGCCAAAGGTGTTTAATTAGCGGCCTGGAAGCGAGAGCCACCGCAGCACACTGATGATGTTCTGGCTGCGGGGGGTCCGCCTGTTCTCCCCACATCAGACCTTGGACAGAACGGTCCCCTTGGCTGCTGGGGACTTCCTGAGCTTAGCAGAGCCCATGGCTCCCAGCCCTAGCTGGCAGGCAGAGGGGTGCAGAGCTGGACTGGGATGTGCTGGGGGCTGCCAGCACTTGGCAGGAGGGAGAGCTGTTTTGCAGCACAAACCCCACTTTTCTCTCCCTGTGCAGAGTGAAGGCTGGAGAGGGCTTCCCCTCCACTGGGACAGGGAATGTATGAGCGTACCTGTGTCACCCTTGGCACCCAGCATGCCAGTGGCATGAGGTTTTCCTAAGCTCCTCCTACCCAGCATCAAGGAAAACAGCTTGTAGCCAGATTGAGAGCACTCAGGAAAGAGATTGTTCAGGGAGAACTGCTCTCTGTCCAAAGAACCACACCATAGGTCTGTTGGTTTGGCCACAAACAAGCTCCTCTGACCTGCGTCTGGCCACCAAGGGCTGGAAAAGCCCAGCTGTGTTCTCAAGAGGAGCTGGTGCCGTGTGGGAGCTCTGCAATGGAAGGCAAAAGCCATCAATCTAAAGCATATTCAGGATAAATTCACAGTCAGAAAGAAATGCTTTAGATAAGAGAGCTGCACAATACAGGACAATGGATAATTTAACCCTGCATTGGAATTCCACACCAAGCTCTCTCCCTAAA
Source organism: Corythornis vintsioides (assembly GCA_025447755.1). NCBI lineage: Eukaryota > Metazoa > Chordata > Aves > Coraciiformes > Alcedinidae > Corythornis > Corythornis vintsioides. Next base: position 99,724 of record JAOEGS010017305.1, on the reverse strand, counting down.
CATGAATCTGATTTTATCTCTTCTTGCAAAATCATCCATTTCAGCATTAACTGACCCACATGAGACACTCTGGCTGCTTATATTTACATGTTGAATCTTCCCAGGTGTTGCTACATGTATGAGTTTGGCAATGGGGCCACCTCAGGCAGCAAGAAGCCAGGCAACCCAGTTGTGCACCATGTCCTTTGCCCAGTCTTTCCACTTCCTTTTCTATCTCCACTCCAGTGCCCAGCTATTGCTTTTCTTAGTCAACCAGTGTCTGTGAGAGCACCCAGACTGGGAGCAATACCCCAGGGACAGACCCACAAGTACATCCAGCTGCTCCAGTGTGCTGGCAATTTGTCTGTAAATGGTGTTGCCAGAGCACTGGGGCATGAGGAACACAGGGAGTTGGACACATATTCCCACCCAGACCCACTGACCTCTCTGGTTTTTCCTTCAATTAATAGGGAGATTAAGGAAACTCCAGGAAGAGTTGAAATCTGGTGTAGGGAGCAACAGCAGCTGGAAAGGAGTGAGCAGAGAAGACACAGTACTTGCTTTCGAATAACCCTTCAACCTCAGGGTAATTACTGCTGTGGTGTTCAGAGGAAAACAAGGTCAGGAGGAGGAGTGCACAGGGCAAGATTCCCAGGCCTGTACACAAGCAACTAGGACAAGGGTGTTTGTTCGGCCTTTTGAGGGGCTGGCTGCCTGGATTGGTCTCAGAGGGGATGCAAGACCCAGAGGGAGCTGCAGAAAAATCATCAGACTCTCTAAAAACAGAAAGAAAAATGTTTTCCTTCTGTTCCCATGGGCACGATTGCTGATGTCAAGAGGAACGTGCATGGGAAAGGATATTAAAAGGCAACATTAGAGGCCAGGCAGAGCTATGCTCTCCATAGGAACAGCCGGAGGCTCCAGTGTCTCTTTGAATGGAATAGGGGATCCCAGTGAGAAGCTATGGTTGGAAAGAGTATGTGCTGTCCCAGCTGGAAGAGGGGGGCTCTGGCTGTGGGAGTTAGAGAAGAGAAGCAACCTGTCAAGGGCAGAGAAGCAGCGAGGAATGGAGACATCCCCCATGGGTCAACACCACACCCTGGGTTCATCTAGCCGCCAAGTTTTTGCAAGGGATGGCTCTACTTGAAAGAGTTGGGTAGGTCAAAGGTCAGCCATAATTTCACTCCTTTCTGCAGGGACTACTTAGGCCTTGTTATAGCAGGATTTACCACTGGGTTTGGTTTCTTCTGCATGGAGATCTGCCAGGCTTGCTGGCCCTTAACTCTTTCTGAGCAGTGCAGATAGTCACTATCCTGGTTCCCGCATCTGGGGTGATAAAGAGGAAAAGTGGTGATGGGGCTGCACATTTCTCTGATGTAAGCCTCTTTATTTTCAGGCTTATACAAAGGTATTTTCTCATGAACAAAGTGAACAATACTCAGCCAGCCCCTTGCTCAAGCATAAATCCCCCATCTGCCATAAAACTGGCCAGGGTGCGTCTCATGGCCAATGAGTTTGCAGCCATGGCTTAGGTAACATCATGGTGTGATGTTCCTTCACTCCCTCTCACTCACCCACGGGATCTATCTCCCCATCAGGTAGCAGTGACATCCCCCACTCCCAGTAAAATCCTGCTCAGCCCTTTCACAGATCATTCTTGGGTGGCAGCCCCTATTGTTCCAGCTATCTATTCTATAAAGGAGTTCACTGGCTTAGGCTTATCTCAAAAGAAAGGCAGCCATTATACCCCAGAGGGATTCCTTCCCCGAAACACTCCCACAACCCTCCTCCCTGCAACATGGTTTTCCTCCCTCACCCCAGCATCAAGCGCCTAAAAAAGCCCTGGCAGAGGTAACCAGCCCCATCCCTCGCAGGCACAGCTCTTGCCCAGAGCCCAGAGTTGTGGTTCAGGCCACAGCACAGGTCCTGGGAAGGTTTCCTGCCCTGTGGGATCAACCCTCCCAGCTTGACACACGTGTCAGCAACTCTGAGTGGGAAGGAGAAGGGATCCATGGCACCACTGCAAAGGATTAAGCCCCAGTCTTCTCCTAATCCCTCTAACAGGATAACCAAGCGCTCGGTGCCAGCATCTCTAACGTCCTGCAGCCCTGGCCAGCGTCACTGCCCACCAGTGTGTGGTTTCTAAGAGCTGCAGAATACATCCACTGGCTGGGACAGTAGCTGGATTTTTCTGATTGTTTTCTAGAGAAAAAAAAAAAAAAAGAAGAAGAAAAAAAAAAGCGCTTTCCACATTCTCTGTTCTTTCCACAAAAAGGGAGATAGTTTCTTTAAACTCAGGGTTTACATTTAGAGATGCTGATTTTTAGGTACCAGGAACTGCAGAATTATCTGAAGAAACTTAGATGCTGAATATCCTCAGGGCATGGAATGCTTGATACAGCTACCAATTGCCCTTCAGGCTACATAAAACTTTCTGATTTAAAAGGAAGAAGGTAAAGGGCAGCACTGTACCCCAGTTTTGCTCTATTACCACTGCTAAACGTGTCAGAGCTCAGATGAGATCTCAGCCAGTTTAACTTCAGTCCCTTGCTCTAACCTCAATAAACAAGATTATATCCAGCTTAGAGCTGGTGTGGCTGTGTAAGGTGCTTAATATAAGCACCTTTATATAACCCCCTTCTCCGCACTGGAGCACTTTGCAGTCTTTAAGGATTTATCCATGCCCATCTCCAGCAGAAAAGGTGTTGCCTTCATTTAACAGATGGTAAACCAAGGGCTGGAGGGGTTCAAGGGAAGGACACGTCTCCCTTTATTTTGTCCATCTAAAAGGTAGGGACATGAACCTGGTCTGCTGACACTTCCTCAGCAGCCAGTGGTAACAGCAGCATTTCCAAGGGTTATTTGTACCTGCTACAGGAGGAATCACCCTGGGAAATACCTGTCCTCCTGCTGACAGAGGATCAGCGCTGGCTACTGGCCATGACTAAACCCCTGAGTGGTGGTGGATCCCTGCAGTGCCCATCTCAGGGGACTGCCCAGTGAGATGGAGAGGAGCCTACATCCCCGACTCCCCTTTCTCTCTAACCTGTTGGTTGAAATCACGAAGTGGCTCAGTGGTTTGCCATGATGACAATCGAAACCGCTTATGGATTAGCAGTGGAGAGCAGCCTGACCGTGCCTGAGCACCCAACAGATGCTGGATGCAGATAAACTGCAGCTCTTTTGTTCTTTTTCAGGAAGCTCTTGGCAAACTCCTGCCTTGTCACAAAGCACTAAATTTACTAAAGCAACTTTATCATCGAGGTTCCTCTGATAACCCAGGTTTCGGTGGCACGGGACAAATCCTCATCCTGTTACGTGCTCACAAGACCCTTTCTTAATCAAGCCATCAATTTGGTGCTTGTGTTTCTGGCACTCCCTTGATGGAAGGTGCTCCAAGACTTATAGATCTCAAGCCAAGCTTGCAGCCTGATAAAATATCAGGGGCTTGATGGTGCTAATGCTATATGAATATGTAACAACAGTAATGAACTCTAACGAGCTGGGCCACGGGTTTGCAAGGATCCCAGAACCTGTCTTACCGGCTAGTGAAGAATAGGCAGCTCATTATGGCACCGTCCCCTCCCACCCAACCGTGCTGGGGAGAGGCTCTGCCCAGGCAGGGGCCTTATTAATTTGTGAAGTTGTCTTTTGATCTCTGTATCTTGGAGCATAATGAGAAGGTTTGAACTCTGCGTGTCCCACCCTCTCTGTGCCTCCCACTTGTTCTGATCCCTCAGAGCCTTGCAGGCAAGGGGAGATCTTCCACTGTTTTGGGATTCATTTCTTCCAGAAGAGAGGCATATCTGGGGCCTTTTAAGACACACTTCAGTAGCCACATCTACAGCTGGTTGTAGCAGGAAAGCACAGGTCCCTGCATACCTCCCTCTGTCAGACATATGCCTGACCCTATGAGGGCATCCAGGGTGATCACACCTCAAAGACAGCTCCATATTCACGTGATTTGTGCAGACTAAAGCAGCTCTCAGAGACCATCTGGAGCCAGTTGTGGCCCTCTGTGGGGTATCTGGTGACCCCAGGACATTGGCTCACATAGACTTCTGCTCTGGAAGGAAGCTCCTGACACCTGGTGCCTTCAGCTGGAGCTGCTGCAGGACCTCCAATGCTGGCAAAGAGCCACACATCTCCCCTACCCCAAGACCATCAGAGCCTTCCCCTTGTGATTCAATCTCTTTCCCATCCGGGACATATCCTGCACCACTGGCACGCTGGTAGAAGCTCCTTCTCCACTGCTTCCTTTCCCTTGGGCTGCAGCCTCCAGAGCTGCAGCGGAAACCTCAGCAGGAGATCGTTTGGCACCACAGTCCGTGCTCAGGAGAACCGGCTCAGCAGCTCAGTTACTCCTCTCCCATGACTCCTTTCCTCAAAAGGAAATTAAAACAAGCTCCAGGCCAGACATGTGTCCTCAATGAAACCCATCTGTGAGAGCCATGACCCAAGCAGGACTGTTGCCTGGTCAGGGTATCCAGACCTGTCATGGAGGAGCACATGTAGCCAGCCCCAGGAGGGCTGTCCCAAAGGGACAGGAGGCCAGAGCAGGGGACGTCATGGGACTGCCAAGGAGGCTTCATCCTCCCCGAGCACTCTGCCTGGGGCTGTGCTACCTCCTGTCTCAGCAGCAACAACAGCTGCTGGGCAAGAAGCCAGCTAATGGATCTGCACATCTACAGACATCTCCATACAGCTCCCATACACACCATGTGGAGCAGTGAAGGCCTCCTTAGCAGGAACAAGAGTGTCCTGAGGGGCAGGGGTGTCCACCAATCCCCTGGATTCTTCACAAATTTCCTCCAAAGAAGATTTTCTAGAGCTTAACTTTTCATCAGACACTTGTAAAGTCTCCCAAGTGTTTCTCCCTCCCTGCCGGGAAGTTTACACTGGCGTGTTTTTAAGACATCCCTTCTGTTAGTCATACCCCATATGTCCTCTGCAATCACCCCTCCTTCTCAGTGGGATCACCCACCACACCAATTACCTTGTCCAGACTCCACCACAGCATTTATTACAGCATGAACTGATTTGTCTTCTGTCATCAAAATCCCTCCAGGCATTTTCACATGTCACTGTTCCCTCTCACCTCCTCATCCTGAGCTACAGCCCATTTGATGCTGGATGCAAATCCCACCTATTCTGCATCCTCCTAGTAGCTCTTTCAGAGTTCAACAGCCCCAGCTCCAGTTCTGACTCCCCACTTGCCCCCAGCTGGCAATGGGCTGCTGCCCTGACGGCCCCAGCAGTAAAACCAGTGGCTCTCACTGGAAACACTCGACTAGATACAGTGACTGAAAACACATGGGTTTCACAGCCCCTCTTAGCAACTAGCAGGGCTTTGCATCCTCCTGGAGCATTCCCTTTGATCTGTGTTCTGGGTTAAATTTGTGCCTCCTGGAGATGTTCCCCAGGGATATGCTATGGCAGCACAGGGTGGGACCGGGGCAGTTATTAGGGGCTTGTGTGGTAACCCATGTCCAGTTTAGGATACTCCCTTCCAGTCCTTGCTTTGCCACCTCAAGTTCGAGGAGAAAAACAGGAGAGAGGTAACCTACATCAATCCCTGATGTGGCTCATTTCTGTGAACAGGGCTGGCTTCATGGGCTCACCATGCTGTATGGACACTGCTCACCTGAAAGAACACCAGAACCTCCCCCTGACCCAGAGATAGGTGCAGTTCCCTTAGGATAGTTGTGAAATGCGGCTCCTTTGAAGTTTTCCTCCTCTTTTCTCATGTCTGCATCGTCTCACTCTTGGTAGGTTGTCTCCTATAAGAACTAGGAATGCAGGAAAACACCTACCTGTGCTTCCTCCTCTTCTGGCTACGCCTGCACACTCGCCTCACTGGCTGCAGGCAGCCAGCCAGAGCAGCTGTGCCAGCTGTGAGGACAGTGACCCCACAACCACAGCTTTGGGGTGGCAGGACTGTGTTTTGCAGAGCACGTGCAGCCCCAGACAGGAGGCACGTTGGCTCTGGCAGCCTGTGGTTAGCTGGCAGAGCTTCCCGGGGAGCAGAGGTCTGCTCAGAGAGCTGCTTGTTTGGGAGCATGTCGTGTTTTCGCCCGGTCTTGCAGCTGCCTGTCAGGCACTGCACAAACAAAGCCCTGTCTCCTCTGCACCCCCCCCCAACCTCCCTTTGCCTGTTCTGTGTCTCATCAACTCTGCTCCTAGCTGGGTTTAGGATTAGCCTCACCTCAGCTGGGTAAACAGGAGCTGATCCTGCCCCATCGGCCGAGGGCTTTTTGGCATCAGCCATCGTGAGCAAAAAGTGCTCCTTGATTTTTTTTCCCCCAAGCAAATCTCCCTTTTCAGCATTCAGCAGCTCTGAATCTCTTAATTGGACACTGCAGCTGATGTGATCCTCTGGAATGGCTTCATCTTGTATTTTCTTTCTTTATTCTTCTCTGGTTTTGTTCCACTCAGCTTCCTTATCTTCTGATCCATTCCTCATTTTCTCACCCCTTCTCCCCACTCATGTCTCTGTCCCCTTCTTTTTGCTTTGTCATCCACCTGAGGAAAGCCACCCTTTCTGTGTGTCACCTTCTGGGTGCTAACCAATGAGCTAGACAGGACTGATATTTTAGTCCAAAAAAGCGTCGGAGGTTGTTAGTTAACTACAGTCAGCACCTTGGTCTTCATCTCGGCTCAAAAGCAGCATGTCCTGCACATTTTTACCTGCCTCTGAAGGGATGCTGGGCGGGGAGGGAGCAGGACACCCATTCCCTGCAGCACAGCACCCTCTAGCCTCCACCGAGGCAGCAGCTCTGCTGATCTGGGAGAAGGACCTCCACTGCCATCATCCAGCCTTGCATCCTCCCAGTCCAGCACCGCTCCCTACGTGTCCAGCCCCGTCTGGAGTCAGGCAAAATCCTCCCGCAGCATTACTGCCGAAGCCAAGGATGGATTTCACTGGAACTTGGAGATCAGGACCTTAAAGCTGGTCTGTTCTGAGCAGACGTGTGGTAAATCAGATGTCATTTGCAAAAGGCAGAGACACCAGCTTTGCAAAGTGGAGCCCACAATGAGCCAAGGCGGTGTCAGCCTGGAGAATAGATCATTGCACAGCATCAGCAGCACTGCTCCTTTCCCCCAGCCCATGGTGGTGGCACAGGCAGGGGTACAGGCAGGGGTACTGGCAGGGTAGTGCTGATCCTGCAAAGTCAGATGAGGTCACCTGGAAGAGTGGTCTGGGGTAGTGATGGCAACAGCTCTGCAGTTGCTTTGTTTTCTTGGGAGGCTGATCTGCAGCCTGACAGGTCCTAGTGCATGGACAGCAGACATCACCCAATCGGTTGTGATTGCCAGTGCACCTCCAGTAAAGCATCCAGAAGCTGAGGATGCTATGGATTATCCCTTCATCTTGGCCATCTCACTGCTTCTTGCTGCTTCCTCTCCATCTGCCTACTTGCCACACCTGGTGCCCACCAGTCTCATCCACAAGCCACCTCACCACACCAGCATCAAGCCTCTTTCACCCCCACTTTCCGGCTACACCTTTAGGAAACACCATTATCCATTCCCCAAATCACAACCATAACCATTTCTCTCATACTCACCCTCATCCAAACACAGCTGTGTGCTCTTTACCTCCCAGACCAATCCCAGTTCCCACTATTTTGGCATGAGGCAGCAACTTCCACCTCCACTCACTTTGTTTCCATAAATATTGCTTTCAAGGAAGAGTCTCTTCTCCATTCTTTAGGCAATACTAACATTTGGATTTACAGGGGCCTGATAATCCCACTGTTCTGTTCACTAAGCATTTCAGTTTGTAGGGTTGCAGCCCTTCGTTCTCCCCATGCACTACCTTCCATGGCAGCTTTTCCAGATAAAGTATTTCACAGGCAGCCACTGAAGCAGTGTGGCTTTAGCAGTCTCCCTCACTTGCTTTCTGAGGCTAGATAATCATAGTCTTTCCAAACTCCAACCGCAGGAACACAGCATAATGGCAAATGTCAGACAGGCCACTCAGAGTTAAGCAGAAGACAAATAGTTTCCTTTATTCCAAATGACATCTTGGAAACACTCCAGGAGAAGCTCAGGCGTCCTTCTGGCTTTACTATACTAATTTGTTCCAATCCATCCTGCTTTCCATGAGAGATACCTCCTTTCCCTGCTCTTGCTGCCATCTAGACACTTGCTGCTCTCACACAGCCTCCTTTGCACACAAACCCCCTGCTTGTGCAGATGGCTTTAGGAAGAAGTGCAACTCCAAAGCACTGCTTGGCTCCTGCAGCTGTGCCTTGATCCGCCACAATGTGTGATAAAGGGGCAGAAATGGCTGCAAGTGAACAAGCATTGGCATTGGAAGTGGCTGCAGGGAACAGGTCTGCTCAGCCTGGCAGCTTTTGGTGCAGGAGGAAGGAATTCACCCAACCAGACTCCCTGAAAAATTCAGGAGTGTGTGAGTGCACAGAATCATCTCAGATAGATATGTACAGACCCTTCCCTCAGAGCACTGAGTCTGCTTGTAGAGCGAGGCAGAGTTCTAGTGCTGTAGAGCATCCAGAAGCTGAACCAGCAGCACTGCTGATGCTGGAGAGTGGTTTTCAAAACCTCTTCCTCCAGCCAGAAGCTATGGCTGGTTGTGGAGTAAAAAGGGTGAGCTGGCTGTTGGGAATTCATGGGCAGAAGCAGCTGAGCACAGCCTGGTGCTGTGCTCAGCTTGGTGGCATTTTGCTTTTGGCCTGAAAAAATTGAGAATGCAATAGCCCATCTGCTCTGCAATGATCAGTGAAGCTCCCTGTGTTAGCAGGCAGAACCCCCTTGGATTTGGTAGAAAAACAAAAAAACAAGAGTCAGAAAGTCTCTAGCAACTGCCACCATGAGACCAGAGCCTCTGGTCTACAGGGAACAAAAAGGTGGAGAGCAGTAACCCAGTAGGGCTGAGGTTAGTCAGTTGAGTTCTATAATTAGGAAATAAATAACACGCTAAATAAACCCAGAGCAGAAGCTTTTGAGGAGGGCAACAGAGCTGGAAGTTGGCGAGGAACAGCTGAATGAGAATGTGATGGAAAAATACTGAGCAGGTGGGCCACGTGCCACCTCCCTGCCTGCTTTGTGTGATGCAGCCGTTCTCCCATCCCTGGCACTTGTCTCTTTACGTTGTCGGCTCCCCAGGACGGAGGCTGGTCTATTTAGAGAGCTGCAAAGTGCCCATTACGCTTTTAGACACCATTTCCAGAAAACACATAAGAGTCCAAAGAGCACCATGGATCCAGCTCCAACAGGCTCTCAAGCAGCACGGCTCTGCAGCCTGCGAGCCAAAGCCTGGCTGGCACGGCAGGGAAGGCAGAGCAGGAGAAGAGGAAAAAGCACCACTGCCTTCATTTCCATCTGCAAAGCTTTTCTGCTGCTCGCACGGCGCTGACAGGCACGACACTTATTTTCAGCTGGCAATCAAATCCTGTCATAAGAGTTTTCCCTTTTGCTCCTGCTGCACCAGCAGAGATCAACACCCTGATGCTTCTTTCCTCCAGAAGAAAGGTTTCCTCAGAGCTGCAAAGTCCCCAGGAGTCCTTCAGTGCACAGTGATTGCTGAGCAGGAGAAAAGCCGGGCCAGGGGAAATGAAGCAGAAAAAGAGTTTGAGTTCCTTGTGGCAGCAACAGCCAAGAGAGAGGGATGTGAAAGAACAAAAGGCGACTGTCACCACAGTGCTGAAAGGAGGTGTCTTAGGCTGGCTGAGCACCACATTGTTATCTCTGCTGGTACCTTTCCAACTGCTGGGTTTAAAAAGGTGAAATTATCATCAGCCTTTTTTTTGGACTCATTGCACAGAGGTAAGTACCTGCCCAAAGCACAAGGCAGGGTTGTGTAGTTTTCTTGTGCCTATAGCTTCCAGCACATACATTTGGCCTCTTCTGCAGTAGCCACACTACTCAAAGAGGGATCCTCTTGTTTCTGAAGCATTTAGGTGTTTCTGGACACTCCCATCCCACTTGTCTGCAGTAACATCAGACAGAACCATCCGCTGAGCTGGAGCTGCCCAATCTCTTCCAAGCACCCTTCCTTTACAGCACAGTTTGGGATACTTCTCAGGTGGCATTTCCTGAGCGTGAGCTGTTTGCTGTGGGGTGCAGCCTGGCTCCTGGCCCTGGGCCAAAGCACTCCACCTTCTGCACACCCCACTGCTCCCAGCACCAGCCGTGCAGTGTTCATCATCACACCAGCTCGGCCGTGGCAGCGTCAGCTCCCTGTACACTCACAGGAACAGCAGCTTCCTTTACAAGCCACGGCCTGCAGACTGTTTCAGTAGCCCAAAGCTGGGTTTGTAGTCACAAAACACCTGCTCCCCCAAAACCATCTCTGCTCCCACACCAGAAGGTGTAGTTGGAACCCCTCAACATTATCCAGAGCAAGACACCAACTGACAGGCACCACCTCCTCCTCCCATTTCTGGGGATACAGCACCTTTTCTACCATATCCCTTCTTCTTGCAATAAGCACAGATCAGGAGCTGTGCTCCCCGTGCCACAGCCACCTGTGAATTGTGCAGTGTCAGTTCCCTCGGGCTCTCAACTCTCATTCCTCACTGATGTACCCAAGCACTCCCAGTATGAAAGACCATCCTATGTTTAAACTTCTCCTCAGCAAGGAGAGGGCAGCTAAGAGTTTGGGTTGCCTTGCTTTGTGGCAGTGTGTTTAAGAAAGCTCTCTTCTGACAGCTGAGCTTCTCTCAGGTCTGAGAAATCTCCAACAGCCTTGAGGATTTAAAATAAAAGCCTTGCCTGGAGGCTCAGCTCCAGCTCCTGGAGTGTTTTCCTGCTTGGATTTGTGTTTCCCTGCCTGGATCAATGGTGAGGAGCCCAGGTACACCTGGAATCAATTGGACTGCAATTTTCTGTAATCAAATTCAAACACATTCTTCACATACTTGGTTAAGAGTCTGATACTGGAAGCATATCTAATAAGCCTATCTCATCGATTGATCACACACATAACTCAGCTGCCTCAGACATAACCTCAGCCCAGCTGAGTCGCTGACAAATTCAGCAACCACCATAAGCCCTGGGTATTTTCACAAGGTTTATTAAATCTAAAGATAAGGAATCTAGCTCTTGTTTGACTGTGTGGACTAGGATCATATCTGTAGCAAGTGAGGAGATGAGCGCTTGTTGTGGGGCTGCTGCTGTTTCTGTTCTGCCACCTTCGTTTCAGCAATTCCCTCTGTGCCCTTCCTCAGAGCTCCCTTCTCCACCATGACTCAGTCTACAGCAGTTAGTCATCTCTCCAGATACATAAGTCTCTGGAAAATGTGACTTGCTCCTCGAGAGCTTTCTCTATGTAGGAAGCTCCAACTCCAAGTAAACAGAGGAAACAAAATGTCTGAAATCAGGGAAAGGATTTTTCCATCCAGTTATATAAAGCAACATGTTAACAGAGCTAGGAACAGTTGATGTTATTAGCAAGGTAAGATGTGGCTCTTTTGGGAGGCTAGAGAGAAGCAGGTTTATAAACATCTCATTGCAGTCATTTTTTATTTTATTACTTGTGTTCCTCCAGTGCCCTCCAGGCAGGCCCTGTCTACCTGAGAGGATTTCACTGTCCCTGTCACACATTCCACTTGGTGGGAGAAAACCAGATGTGTGCAGGAGCACCCAGGCACAGGAGTGCCTCTCAGTGCCAAGGGAAGACCCCTTCGCGAAGCCAAAGGACATCCCGGCTTGCACCCCGGTGCCAGGTTTGCCTCACTGAAGCTCATGGAAAACTATGGGCTACTATTTTTAAGGCTCTAGAATATTGTTCCTAAATGATTTTTGTTTGCAATGTGTAGCATCCCCTATAAGAAGTGTGAGAGTTGAGGTTGTTCAGCTTGGAGAAGGCTTCAGGGAGGTCTTACTGCAGCTTTTCAGCGTGCAAAGGGGGCCTACAGGAAAGAGGAGGGATCCTTTACTGGGGTGTAGCTATAGGGCAAGTTTCAGACTGAAAAGAGGGCAGATTTCAACTAGATACTAGGAAGACATTCTCTACAATGCAGGTGGTGAGGCACCAGAACAGGTTTCCCAGAGAAGCTGTGGATGCTCCATTCCTGGCAGCAGCGCAGCGGGAGGTGTCCCTGCCCACGGCGGGGGCATTAGAATAAGATGATGTTTGAGGTCCCTTCCAGCCAAAACATCCTGATTCCGTGATGGGTGTTCAGCACCTGGGCACGCTCAGCTGGGCTAGCAGCGGCTCCCCCCACACTGGAGAAGACTTTAGCTCATCCGGCCCTCTGGCCCAAGCTCCATGTCATCGAAGGGTGACCCCGCAGTTAGGCTGGAGCGGCTGCCCAGGCCGCCTCCCCCCGGGCAGGGGTGCGGGCTCCGGCGGCAGGAAGCGGCCACAGGCGGGGCCGGTGCTTCATCCAGGAGTCACCGCCCCTCCCGCCGCGGCCCCGCTCCGTCATGGCGGCGCAACCGCGGCTCCCGCAGGCACCGGCAGTCCCGCCCCGCCCCGCCCGCGGACGCCAATCACCGCCCTCCCCCTGACTGACAGGCGCCTAAAGCAACGGAACCTCTATCTCCCGCCCCTCTCCCGCTGCACCGGCCAATGGCGCCCGCGCTGGCCGACGCTCTGGCTCCCGCCCCCGGGGCGTTTTGAGGCCAATCGGCGCTCGGGTCCGGGCGGGAGCGGCGCGGCCAATGGGCGGACGAGGGCGGCTGCTAAGGGGCCGCGCGTAGCGGGGCTGGCGCAGTCGGGTGGGAGCGGCGGGGGTTGCGCCTCGTCCCGGCCCGCAGGTGAGGCTGCGGGAGAGGAGACGGAGCGGGGCTCTCCGGGCCGCGAGAGTAGCGGTTGGCTCTGCCAGCCTGCCTGCTTCCTTCGCCACCTCCCGGCGGTACGGGCCCGAGTGGTCGGGGGGCGGCCGTGGCTGGGTCTCTCGGGCGCAGGGTGGTCGGCGGCTCCGCTCGCTTCGGCCTCAGGCTCCCTGGGCCTGCCCGGCCGCTTGGCCTCTGCCCTGCGGGCGGCTGGGCTCCTGGTCCGTTTCCCGGGGGTGGGGGTGGCCCGAGGGGCTCGGCCTGGCCCGGCTGCGGTGACCTGCGGCCCGGTCTCCTGTGCCGGGGCTGGTGGCTCTGTGAGGCGGTGGGGTAGTGATGCCCTTCCCCATCGCTTCAGCCGTGCGGGGCTGTGAGCAGCCTCTGCTCGCAGGGAGGGAAGGCTAAGGTGGGAAACAATCATAACGCGCTTGGGGGTGGAGGTCCTGAGGGGATGATGTTTGTGTGTTAGAGCCAGGTGAGCTCTGGCTGCTCCCCTGGAGTGAGGCTGTTATCTGGTGCTCTTGCTCCTGGGTCCTGACACTGTAACTAGCGTTTTGCAGCAGCCTTGGACTTCCTTTTGTTGCCGAGTACTCTACACCTGCTGGTTAGCCTGTGTGACAGAGCTGTCCACTCCATTCTGCACTTTCCCGTACAGCTTGTGGTTTTCCCGGCACAGGATGGGTAGATACATCTGCTGGCTGCTACCTGGCAGCTGGTGAAATCCCTTACCTGACACTGACTTCTTTTAAAGCAGCATGTCAGCAGAGCAGTGTTGTTCTCACAGTTATGGCTGGAGGGGTTGCCTTCTGGAGCTCTATTCTCATGTAGGTCTCTTCAGAGAATTCATAACAGCTTCCTAACAGCTTCCTGTTATTGCTGGTGTACAATTGTCACTGCTGTGGTGAGTATTAAAGATTCCTGTCTGCCTTACAGATTGCTCTTCAGCTTCCACAGCACTGGTGCCTCCTTCCAAAACAAGTGTTTATGGCTTATTAGTCAGCTAACTGGTACAGTGTATTTGTCTTGCATGCCTTATTTATCAATGATTATCATGCTTAGCCATATTCCTAATATTGCTTAGGTTGACATGTTCTAGTTGCACTGATGGTGTTCATAGAACATGCAGCTCAGCTGTCTGCATTTGTGATATCTCATTTTCAGATACTGATAATTTCCTGTGCAGGGAGGTTTGTTATTTAGAACAACCAAAGACCAGTTGCCATCTTTTCTTGGTTGCTCTAATTCACCTTCTTTCATACATGGTTGCTTAGCACTTGTATCATGAGAGAAGTCTGAATAATTTATCTTCTCTTTTCTTGGATCAGTAGACATATGGTCAGTCTTATTATTCTAGCTGTCATTTAGTTCAACCTCAGATTAAGAGTAAGAACAGGAAGGATATCAAAAAAGAACCAAGAGCTAAAGTTTGGGTTCATCTACTTCAGAATAAGGCAGTATTTCAGCTTTTCCTTGGGAGCTCTTCTGTGTCACTGAGTGAACTGGCTGCATAAAGGTTGAGGCTGACATAAGATTGTGCCAGGCTGTCTTTTGTAGTGGTGGCAAAGACTCCTAGGTGGAGGTTAGGGATAAAACTTTCCCTCTTGCAAAACTAGTTCTGAAGAAGTTAAATGTAAAAAAATAATTTGTTCAGTGCTTGTAAAAGCTGTACTTTTCTATTCAGGGGATGAATAGCAGCTTAGGCTCTTAGTGTTTCATAAAGCTGCATTACTGAACTTGTCATGTGAAAACTGAGAGATTAACATGCTGGAATAATCACAGTCCTGGGAGGTGGCCTTGGGAAGGAAAGATGGCAGAGTAACATCATTTCTCTTTTGTAGAGGCATATGGAGAGGTTATCAAGATCTGCTCTTGCTGTAATTCTAGAGGTAATTTGATGCACTATAGAAAATAATGGATTTGGAGCAGTGATGCAAACACTGTAGTTGTAGTTTAACCCTACTCAAGAAAGGAAATGTTCTGGGTGCTGCTAGACTTGTGCTGCCTACTTACTCCCCTTTGGTGTTCTCTATCTCTGGCCCCTTCATCCTGTCTTTCATGCTGCCAGCTCTGCTAGAACTTGGATTAACAAAAACCAGGATTTAGCAGAAGCTCCAGTAGGTGTGAGGGGTGTATGTGCTGGATGCTTTGGTGCTTGTAAATGATGTTGAAAGGTGCATACACCAACCTGAAACTGGTGGGTTGGACTCTTCAGCAAAAGCCTAAATCACCATTGTGATAGGATGTTGGAGTCTTCATCTGTGCTTTTGGGCTTCTTTGGAAGTTTGGATTTTATGATATGCTGTAACCCTGAATTGCTGTTTTTAATGTGTGCTAGAGATAGTTCTTCAGTCCAAATAGCTTGTGAAATTAAGTTTACAGACAGTATGATCAAACTCATCTGATTAAGTTCAATACCAAACGATTTAGCTTCAATATTGAAGGCAGGTCTATCCTCCTTTATGCAGAAGGAAAGTCCCCCTTGCCCAACACATGGAGGTGACAATGATGCAAACCTAGCTGGGCAGCTGTCTCAGCCTCTTTTAGCTCTAGGAAGGCTGGTGTGCCCCAGGGCTTGTCTTTTCTCCAGCTAGACTTTCTTAATAAAGGTTGTCTCTGGCCAACCTTACTCTGCCAGCATCAGGCAGCAGTCACTGGAAATGCTTTTTAGAGCAGTTTGATACACAACAGGTGCCTGAAACATCTTTTGTGCCTGTGCTGTGTCAGGGGTAGTGGCAGTGGAAGTGTCATGGGCTGCCATTTACAGAGACTTGCATCTGTGTTTCTAGCCTGACCAAGAAGAGCAGCTGCCTAGCACTTTACTGTTGGGAAATGCTTGAGTTGCTCATCATCAGAGGTTCAGTCTGCTGAAAGAAATTGCAGTGACAGCTTCCTCTACTAATGTGGACTGAGCTCCTGCAAATACCAACACCTCTGATGTGCCAGTTGCTGCTGACTGTGCTACAGCCCTGTTCAGGGCACTGAGCACTTGGTGCCACACAGCTCCTCGTGGAAATGATCAGCTAAAGCAAGTGGTTGGCTGCTAGTGAGGGGATTCTTTGCTTCTTGCTTACATCTTCAAAGATGCTTTTGAATAGAGATGCTGGTTCCAGAAGGATCATGCTGAGGGTGTTCAAGCCTGGCTGCCCCTGAACGAGAACACCCAGTTCTGTGAAGTGTTGACTGGGCATATGTGAGTGTGAAAGGCTGTACTGAGATAGCAGAGGCAGCTTTACAGTGAATGCCCTTGGAAGAGGTTAGGAGAAAACATCCTAAGATGTGTGCCTGTAATATCCCCAGCCTCCCACCTGGATTCAGGAGGAGAGTGGGCAACGTAGCCCTTCTAACTAAGTTGCTGATGACTGCTTTAGTGCTCCAAATCCTCTTTTAATCATCATTCTGATAACACAGTATTCTGCAGCAGTGCTAGCTGTGTGTTGGTCAGATCCTGTCTCTTGCTATTGTGTTCTGTTGTCCTGAGATGATGTTGCTTCATTTGTAATGTAATATGTGAATTAAAATTCTCTAGTGTGAGCCTTCTGTCATGGACAGGATGAGAGAATGACTCTGCAGATCTTCTGTGCTGCTGGGGAGCAGAGCTGCTCATCGAGGGAATAAAGCAAGGTGTTTGAAGACCTCAGTGTAGTGGCACCTGAGCTTTTGGTTGTGTTCAGATATAGATGTAGTCACTGCTTGAAGTGGACCAGTCTTTAGTAAACTTCACTGTTGAGGTGTCTTAACTGGTGCTTTGGTGATAGATGGTCTCTCCCTACAGTGCAGCCAGTCTAGTGTGGAGCCTGCCCCCCACTTAGCTGTGGCAGCCCAAAGTCCAGGCACACTGAGCTCTCTGACAACGTGGGGATGAAGGGGTTGGAGTATGAGAGTAAATGTGGAAAGGTGTTAGCTGGGATTTCTCCAGTACCTGAGAGCTTGGCCTTTTCTACAAGGAGCTGAAGCTCTGCCCTATAGATTCACAAGGCAGAGGTCACATCTGACAAAGTCCTAATTATCTGCAGTAATCAATGATGTTTGCTTAAATGACATGAGCCATTTGTTTAAGATAAGATGCAATTAACTGATTTCTGTGGGGTCATCGGAGCCTTGTCTTAGTTTAATCTTGTACCTCAAGTATGTGCATTGATAAAAGCTAATGCAGTGTTTTTGAGTCCATCTGTGACAAGCAGGAACCAGATAAGGTGACACACAGGGATTCTACATAGCAACCCTCTTAGATAATATACAAAAGCTGCCTGTTGTACAGTAGAACCACTTTGATCAGGTAAAATGATACTGTGAAGAAAAGAGCAGTTTCTGTGGTTGGGAGGAAGTGAAATTCAAGGCTTGCTTGGCTGTAAATTAGCCTTGGGCAAGTGAAAGACCTAAAGAGTCTCCAGCCCTGTTGGCTATAGAATTATTCTTGGATGCTTTAAGCAAACTGCCTTGGCACATACACCCAGCCCTCTCAGGTGCTTGGCTTCTGCTCTGAAGGTTTGGGACTTCTCAAAGTCAAAAAAGGAAGAAAAAAGCTCCAGTTAGAGGCACCTGTCCTTCTGGCTGTGCTGAGGGTGCCTTTTACTGTGAACTTTGGCCCAGTAACCTCATGGTACCTCTAAATTTAGTGTATGAGCCAAGTATTGTAGCTGATGAAAAGGTCAAATTCCAGTGAAGGCAACAGCCAAGAAATTCTTGTTGGAACAGGGTACCTGCTGCTTTGTATACTCACCAGCAGCCAAATCCCAGCCTGGGTGCTGGCCCTGGCACAATGGGAAGGGATTTGCACCGAGAACTTCCGTGTGCTGTCCAAATGATGTTGTTTTAAGTACCCTTGTGATGGGACATGTCAGTGTGCCCTCTATTTGGAGAGAAAATCAGTTGTTTGACAACAAAACCGTGGTGGACTTTGCCCTGCTGATGACTCTGAGAGGACTCTGGTTTTCAGGAGATGTGGCCATGAGAGATAAAGCAAAGCTTAAGTGCTTGAGATGCTCAATGATTCTTAATTACACCCTTTATGCTTTGAGGTCTGGGCATGAGCTGACTGTTGTGAAGAGCCAGGGGTACTGAGCTGTACAGGGAGGTGAGCTCAGCACTTGCTTCTGACTCATTCTCTCCTGAGCTGCCACTGAAGGCAACAGGAGGTTCTGCCCAGGGTAAGCTTGGGCTGGTTAGATGCCAGTCTCAAAATAAGTAGTGTGATGCCTTCTTTATGTGCCTGACCTGATGAGACAGTACTGGTGTGGCCCTAAGATCCTTGCCTGTAATTTATTTTTTAAGATCTTACAGTAGCAGTGTAGGCTTAATGCTTTTTTCCCTATTAAATGAAAGCATCCTGTAAACAAAGTACTGTGGCAAAGTCAGGATTTGAGTGTTTGCAATAAAGCTTAGGGTTTTTTCATGATTCCTTGCACAGATTTGTGTACTTGTGTAGCTTGTGTGACCTCCAGTGCTTTACAAAAGCTTAGTCTTTCCCATCAAGACATGTTGCTTCAGTCTTTTCCAGGTGTCTGTTTTCTATGTGTGTTTTCACTTGAATGGCCTCTGAACATCTTCCTTTGCATTTAAAGCATGGAAATACCAGCAGTGGGATGCACTTCCACACACTTCCTAGAATTAAATTTGAATAATGTGCTGGCATAAAACTTGCCTTTGTTTAAAAATAAAAAGTCTTTGTACTGCTTTGACTTTCCACCCTTTGCTTGATAAATTTCCCTTAACCATAATGTGATTCTAAATAAACCTGGTAGTGACAGTCCTGTAACTTGTGGTTTTGCAGTGTAACTTTCAGAAGAGCCTTTAGCTGATACTGAAGTTTCCTGGAAACACTCTCTAAAGAACTAACTTCAGTGAAACAGTTTTCTTCTCCCCTCAAAGGTGTGTGTGGGGAAATTTCTGACCCAAATCTGTGCAGGCACAACTTCAAAGTAGGGTGTTGTATTTTCTTTTTGTCTTGCAGACTTGCTTTCAGAGTCTTATTCCCTAACCAGTCACTACAAGTAAAAGAAACCAGTCCAAGAAATACCTGATAAGTTGAAGTCTTTCTGCTTAATCTGTCTAGAATCAGCTTCTCTGGCTCTCCTGAGTCTCACTGGGGAAGAGGGTATTAAGCTAAGTGGTAGAAGCTCTAAAAGGATGAGAGGGGGATTTTTTTAAAGGCTTTCAGTGTTAACCAGGCACACTCCAGTGTTCTGGTGTCCAGCTGAGCTCTGAAAACCCTGCTAAGCCAGAATGCTGGCTGGTGAGGACATCTAGGAGGCTGTTGTATCCAACTGCCATTCCTGAAACTGAGATTCCTTCAAGATTCTGCAGTGACTGTAACAAAGCATAAAGCATCTTAGAGTGGAGCTGCTTTTAAAGAGGCTGCCTCTACTCCTGCCTGTGGGCAGTTCCATAAATGCATCTTCCCTTCAGCCCAGAGCATTTCTAGTGTCAGTGAAATGAGGCTGCCAGGCTTTCAGCTGCTCAGTAAAAGGCCTGGGGAAGGGCCCTATGGGAGGGGCTTCCTTTAATGTCTTTGCTTTTTTAATGTTGGCTTTCCAGTATGTGGAGTCAAGCTCAGCTTCAGCATAGGTGGAGGAGCTGGAATGCCTGGGAGTTAAATCCTGTGCGTGCTCTGTTGACTCACTGGGTGAAGTGACTTTTGTCTCTAGAAGAGTCTCCAGGAAACCTGGAACAGAAATCTGTCCAGGTCTCGGGCTTGTTGTCAATAAATTAATTCACTGTACAAGTAAATATCTTGATGATAGCTTTCCCAAAACACAATGTCTCTGAAAGTATGCATAAGGAATTTGCTGTAGCTCTACTGGCTTCTATTTGTTTCTATTCCTGTCTGGAAAGGGTAAATGTGTTTTGTTTCTGGTTTTACTTGTGTATATGAGGCACACTGTTAACAGCAATGCTGAAGGGCTTCCTGTAACATGATTTTTCAGCTTTTTATTTTGTGATGAAAGGGCAAATGAAGACTCCACAAATTCAGCACTGGCTTTCCAGTGGATGATTTTTAAAGGAAGTCCTCAGTCAAGAATATTGCTTGAAAAGACTGCCAGTCTTTGAGGCTGTCATGCCTTTAAATTAAAAATAAGTAAATAAAAAAAATAACATCCTTGGTCCCAAGAGCTTTAAGTGTAATTTTGGAGCACTTTGTGTTCATCAGTGTGGATCTCCAACCCTGGGATGGCAGGAAAGCCAGGCTTGATTGCTTCCAGTGATATACACTTACTGCCTCTTGCTAATTTTGTCTAGCATGCTGAAAGTGAATCTAATGTTCTGTATGAAGAAAAGGCTAAATGTTTGTCTGATTATATTAATGCTGACCCATTTAGAGGAGATTCTAGATTAAAATTTGACTAGCTCAATTATCTGTCCTTTTCTGTAAACAGGTTTATGGGGTCAATGCAAAGAGGGTTTAACAAAACAGAAGCAAGGTGACCTCATCCCTGCTTATAAACAGGGAGGCTTTTGTCCAGTGTGATTAGAGGCAGAGCTCTCAAATCATAGAATGGAAGGTCTCTTTAAAAGGTCCTTTCCCAACCTTATGATGGTGGTAGTGACTGCTGGATGGCTGGAAACACATCCCATTTAATGCCTGGAGCACCATCCTGAGCCTTGAAAGGCAAGTGCTGTGGTGCCACAGCACCCCAGAAGGCAGTGAATCAGACCATGGGACTCACTGCATGTGAAAAAAATCATCTTGGGGAAAACAGCCTCAGACCAGGACAAACTCACATCTGCAGGGAGCACCAGGAGCAGGGGGATCTGGGTGTGCTTGGGGGGTGATGGGGAAGGCCCATATTTGCCTTGAGGATTTGGTTTTGGGTGAGAATAGCAAATAAATGATATTGTTAACTATGCCTATCAGCAGCTATTTTTTTTTTTTCTGAAAGTAGCTCCAAGCTAGTATGCTTTTTTTAAGGTAGGGACAGGCTAAAATGAGATGGAAATATCAGAAAAGATGTGGTGTTTATAATCTGAAGATTATGTGGGAGAGAAGACTAGCAGGGAGATGCAGCTGAATTGGATGTTGAGTCACTAGTACAAGGACTAATCACACCCAGTTTTATTTTTAACAAATTCACAAATAATGTGAAAGCTGTAAACAGCAAATTGGTTTAAAATCCAGGTGGCAGGAAGGTCTTGGATAACTTTTGTATTGGTGTCTATTTTCTAAATAAAGCAAGGAAAGGAAGACACAAAGTCTGAGAGCTTCAGCTGGGGAAGGTTTGCTGGAGCACCTGATTGTGCTTGAGCCTGATTGCTCAGGGACTTACTGCACTCATCTGACTGTTCTTGGCCTGGAGAAGTCATTGCTGTAGTTTTCCTGTTGCCCTCCACACAGTTGGTGATTAAATATGGAAGGGAGGCAACATGCTACAGCTGAACACTACTCAAGCTCTTCATTGACACAGGATGCCAATATAATGCTCTGATTAGAAGAAATGTCTTTTTGTAGCCTGCTTCTCTCCCTCACACTGCAGAGCTCAGAAGTGGAAAAGAAAAGCTTCAGAGGTGTCAAATGTCTCTGTTCTTCTCCCTCTATTCTGCAGTGCAGATGGTTATGGTGGCAGACACTTGCATCTTTTCAGTATGTTAATCCAGAACTGATGTCAGGCTTGTTTTCTTCCAAGGGATTTCGGCATAGCAGCATTGAGTACAGAAGGTTCTTCTGAGGCTTTGTCTTCCTGCAAGGAAACAGAGTGAGGCTTTGGTATGGCCTGTCCTGCTGGTGTTTGCAGAGTTGGAAGCAGTAGCCATGGTGCAGAGCAGCCAGTTCTGGAAGCTCCAGTTCCCCTTGGGTTTGTTCCTGAAGGGAGACCAGTTCTAATTGTAAATACCACCTCACATTTTTACAGTCCCAGGCTGAAAGCTCTTTTTTTATTGGCATCATCATTCTTATGACAAGCCTTGGTGTGTGTGCAGTGCTGTTAATTGGGTGGCTGTAGCTGAGCCTCCTGGTGACTCTCACCATGCTGTTGAAGTGTGATATGTTGTAACTTCCCAAAAAAGGAAGTGTGGGAACAAGCAGCAACTGTTTACAAGCTTCCATCTGTGGGAGTGAGCTGCCTTGCTAAGCCTGAATAAAAGTAGAAGGAACCTTCTTTTCAGATTGGTTTCACACTTTGTTCAGAAGAACAGCAGCCTGCTAGTTGTAGCTTTTTAAATAGGAAGGGGTTTGGGTAGTTATTCTAACTGGAGACAACATTGTCTTGTGAAGGTGGTTTTCTGGAAGTTCATGGCTTGGCTTTCTTCTGAATTTGCACTGGTTTTCGTTATTGTGTTCTTTTTATCTCTGCTTGGGAAGGTTATCTGCATACTGCAGATGAATTCCTACACTGTAAGCAACAGAGCTAGTCTAGAATCTGTCCACAGGCAAGAAGTTGCTGAATTAAAGCAGTTATGACTGGATACACAAACCAGTTGTAACGTCTGTGATACGACCTTTTGTATAAATCTTTGCTGTTTCCTTTCAGTCAAGAAGTGTAAGCTTCTCACTAATAATTTGCTTTTCCTTCCATCACAGGGCAACTCTGGTAGCACTTGGGTGGATCCAGACAGTGACAATTTTACTGAGGACTGGCAATTCTTTCTAGTTTGAAGAAAAGTGACACTGGTAAGAGTCGACTTGTCAGTTGTTATCCTACTTAGGCTACCTACGGGGCTGCGGAAAGACTTTGGGGGGAAAAAACCTGGATGAAATTTCATAACTAAGCAGCTACTTGAGCTGTATGTTCAAAATAAGCTAGAGAGGTAGGAAAAATGTCAAGCTGGAAGGATATTGTGGATTTTTAATATTCTTTTGCCTGCCATACTTCCTCTGCTCTGAAGCTCTTGAAGACTAGATAATCTAGTCCTCCCTCAGCTGCAGAGCTACAGGGAATGAAGAGAAATGTTGAACTTGTAGGTAAAGTGAACATCTTAAATACATACAGGAGCTAGTACTTTATGGAGTTGCAAGCATTGTAGTTCCTTCAAGTTCCTTTCAAGCCTGGCTTATACATCTAGGGAGGAACTTACATCTGACGTGTCCTTCCAGCCTGACTTCTCACTCAGCTTCTATTTGAGTCTGGTAGTCTTGGCCAAGATCCTGAAAGTATCGACAGTCTGTGGGCTTTGACACCTGAGAGGCTGTTGTAATTCTAGTACAGCACTGATTAGGAATAAATCTCCTTTCCAAGTGATGATCCTGTTTCTGTTTCTTGTGGGTCGGGATTTTTAGAGCAGTACAAAATCAACTTCAACTTAAGAGTTGTTCCTGTGTGTTGATGCATTGGAATTGTTGTAGCAGTATTCACTGACAGCACAGCCTTGTATTGAATGTGACAACATGTAAGTATCCTATAGGAAGCTGCAAGCAGCTTGAATCATAGAATCATAAAATGTTAGGGGTTGGAAGGGACCTAGAAAAATCATCTAGTCCAATCCCCCTGCCAGAGCAGGATCACCGAGACCAAGTCACCCAGGAACAGATCCAGGTGGGTCTGGAATGTCTCCAGAGAAGGAGACTCCACAACCTCCCTGGGCAGCCTGTTTCAGGTTCTGTCACCCTCACTGTGAAAGTTTTTCCTTGTGTTTCCCCTAAACCTCTTGTGCTTCAACTTGCTCCCATTGCCTCTTGTCCTATCGTTGGATGGCACTGAGCAGAGTCTGGCAGAGTCTCTCTACACTGCCCTTAGCATATTGACAGACACTGATGAGGTCCCCCCTCAGTCTCCTCCAAGCTAAAGAGCCCCAGTTCTCTCGGCCTCCCCTCAGCAGGGGGATGCTCAGCTCCCTTCAGCATCTTGGTGGCCCTGCAATGGACTCTCTCCAGTATCTCCCTGTCCTCCTTGAACTGGGGTGCCCAGAACTGGCCGCAGTACCCGGGTGGGGCCTCACTCGAGGGCTGGGTTTTGTTTCAGGGCGAGGATGAGCGCCATGCTGGACAGGCCCGAGCTGCCGGCCGTCTTCGACGGGGTGAAGCTGGCGGCCGTCGCCGCCGTTCTCTACGTCATCGTCCGCTGCCTCAACCTGAAGAGCCCAACTGCCCCTCCTGAGCTGGTGTTCCAGGACTCGGCCCTGGCCCGCTTCCTGCTCAAATCCTGCCCCCTGCTCACCAAAGAGTAAGTGGTTCTTGGTTGCTTTTTTTTTTTATTCCACTCCGTGTTGATCTGTGTTACAGGGAGAAGAGCTGCACATGACCCTTGTTCTGCTTACTGTGTTTCTTGAACCTGAGTGCAAATGAATGTCAGGGGGTTCTCTTGGAAAAATAAACATGTTCCAAGTCATCATTTTGTTGGTAGTGTTCCAGGTGTCTGGGTTTGGGACCAAGTCTTGTTGTGCTGGGCTCTCTGTGGGTGGTAAGTCATCCCAGCCTTTCTGCATAGTAGCTGTGTTCTGATACTGCACAGCATTATATAGCCCACTGTCTGTAGAAATGGGGGAGGGAGGGATGGAATTTGCAATTCTCTTTCTGTTAGGGGAGAAATCTGTTGGAGCTGCCTGTAAGGAAACACTTTCATGGTGTCTGTGCACGTACAGAGAACACAGGGATGAATATTCAAGTGCCTGCTCTTTCTTCAAGTGCCTTAATTTGAAGACTAATGAAATCTATTACTAGGTAGAGCACATCATAACTAGTTTAATAAAGTAATGATGCAGTGGCCAGCTCTAAGCCTGTTGAATCCACTGTCAAATTGACTTTGTCATCTGTGTGTTTGCATGGGGTGACCCTCTCCCACTGTAGGACCTCCAGAATCAGAACAGCTGCCCTTACCTTCACCAATGATGTGAAGCATTTGCTACAATTTCATGAGGCTTTGGAGGGACAAGGACTTTGATTACAGTATTTCTCTTCTGCAATCGCTTTGAAAACTTGCAAGTCCTATTTAGAAGCCCTAAATACATCAATTATCTCATAAGTGATGAGTGCAGCTGCATGAACTTTCCTTTTGGATCTCAGAAGTGAAGCTGACTTAATGATAGTCATTTGAGGAGAGATGAGAGGCTTTCAGTGGTGCTCTTAGGTGCCTTGATTACATAAGGTGTAAAATATTAGGCCATAAAATCTGCAAGTTGTTAGAGGAAACAAAACATTATCTGTTTTACACAGGAGCCCAACCAGGACTCCCTGATGGACTCTGAATTTGTAGTAACATGTGTTGAGTAAGCAGAGTGTTGAAACTTGATTACAGCTAGTGCCTTAACTGCAAAGCAGTTGCTTCCCTGAAAAATACCAAGTAACTAGAACCTCCTCAGTGTCTTGGACACTTGTCATCTCAGTATTGGCACTCCAGATTGACATGTCCCTAGGCACTGAAAAAGCAAGTATGAAGCTGTGCTGATTACCAGGCACATTATCAGGCTAATCTTTAGAAACAGATTGTAAGTAAATTCAGAGTCCTTTTAGTCTCATTCAGCTCTGTCCTCATAGCACAGGCTCCTAGCACCCCTGTATTAGAGGCTTGGTTTTGACTGATTCAGTTGTGGGGGGTGAAGCATTCCCAAAGGGGGGGATGTGCAGAATGTGTCTAAAAATTGCAATGCATCTGTTGTGCATTAACTGCAGGAGCAAAGAGCTGCTTGCAGAGCTCTGGTACTGTGTTCAGAGTGTGCAGTCTCAGATTGGTTGCTTTCCCTGGATCAACTCAGAGCTCAGGCTTCCAAGGTCTCAAAACTGTAGCAGTGATTTCCCACACGTGACTCTTGGGCAGAACACTGCCTGCAAGGCTTGTCTGACCCCAGGAAACAAACTCTGCTGAAGCAAACTAGAACAAAACCTGTCAATAGGTAGCTCTTCAGTCTTGTTACCTGTTTAGTTATATTAGGAGAGACAGGAATATCACTGCTTTTGAGGATGGAAAGGCCTTACAGGAAAGGCAGCTCTGTGATGTGTCTGATTGTATTATTTTTTTTTTGCTATTCTATTGATATGAAATTAAAAAACCAAAACATCAAATCCTATCCTCAGGCATGAAAATCACCTGGAGACTAAAAGGGAACAAATATATTTAAATCCTGCAATTATGCATGAAATAGTTTGTAGAACTAATTAGCTTTTGGCTATGTGAAAACAGCTTGTGCCATACTCCACTGAAAAAATCTTGCAAGGCTTTGATTACTTGCTAATTATTCAGAGTGTTAGGAAAGCTGATTAAGCAGCTCTTTTCAGATTCTACTGTGAAAGCAAAATAAGTGGCCCAGCAATCCCATCCCTTATATCAGTACTTGTTTTGTTGTAAGTTGTGTTAACAAGACCAGTTCTGTACAGCTGTGGACTGGCCTTCAGACTTAGTTTGTTCAGCTATCTTATGCTTAAGGGAGGAAGGGATGAGGATATTGCTTATTTCTGCTTTCTCCCTACCTCCCTATTTTTTCCAGCAAAGTTTTCTATTTGTGCAGATCTTTAAAACAACAAGAACAGAAAAAAAAAACCTACAAAAAAAACACAAAAAACAAAAAACAAAACAAACCACAAAAAACCACAACCAACCAAAAAGAAAAAATCAGGAAAACAACAAATACCACCACACTTGGGGATTTTATTTCCCTTTCATGGAAGCATCTTACCTATGGACTTAATACCTTTCAACCGTAGTATCTTTCAGTAAGCCAAGTGGTGGCAGATGAATAATTTAAGATCTTTGGACAGTAAAAGTGCCTGAGATGGCTGCATGCCAGGTACCTTGTCCTTGCAGCTGTTGGTACTGCTTTTTTACACTTCTCTAACTGCTTGATCAATATGCTGAAATCTTCAAACACTGGTAAGCAAGACCCTGTCTTCCTACAGCTCATGTTTCTTACTTCTTTATTTCCCTTCCTCTAACCTGTCCAGCTCTGTACTTTATTGTGTTGTAACTGTTCTTGAGCCATAATCAGACCCTTTTTTTTTCATTCAAAGAGCTGCTGCTTGCAGAGAAGATCTTAGTAACCAGTACAGCTACTGGTGCTCTTGAGCACTTACACCTAGCCCCTGGATGCAGCTCTCTCCTCTGTCTTGCAGTGGTACAGAAAGTCTGCCATCTGCTCTCTCATCCACGAGCCAATACTGCATTTCTACAGGAGTAAATGAGGACCAATTTGACCAGTGCTTTCTGTACTGGGCTAGAGGTTTTCTCTACCATCATGTGTATCTTTCTTTATTCCTGTAGAGCCATGGCACAAGTGTCATCCTTATCAAAAATAATTATCCCTGCTGTATGTACACTTCTATCATTAATAAAGGCAAGCTCCTCAAAGACTGAGGCAAATGACTGTCAAGCCTGTTAGTAAACACTGTCAAAGATCCAGCCTAGATCCTTCTTATCCCTTGTATAGGTTACTGTGCAAACAAGATAAGCAAGCTGCCTGGTACCAGAAGACTCTTTTGCTCTGTCATTGCTTTTCTCTGAGATGCAAGGAGACGAGTAGTCAGAAAAGCTGTCTTCAAGCTTTTCAATGTTCTTTTCTTCTATCTAATAGCAAACAGTGTTTGATTCCTGTCAGCTCCTTAGTGGTTTACCCTGGGAGGAACACTTCCAGGAGAATAATAAACTAGAAGAATAGTGTTACTCCTGAAGCTTTGGCAGGTGAACACTGAGAGGCAGAGAAGAAAGGCAGCTCCCTATGGGTAAGTTGAAGCATTGACCTTGAGGAGAAAAGCCCTCAGGGGGTCTGAAACCCTTGCTGGGTGCTCTGCTGTGGCACTGGCAGCAGCTTTCTGTTCTCCAGCTCTCATCAGCAAGGAAGATGTGCTGTGATACTGTTTGGACTAGAATAGTACTTGTAGTCACTAAAGGTTGAGGAGGGGTGTGATGGGCACTTTACTAAAGAAAAGCTGCCTAAACTTGGAACTAAATTGGTAAGGAGGTGGTTTAACCAAGGAGGCCACTCTGTACTTTTAAATAGTTCTGACTTCATTCAGTTTCCATGGGCAGCAAACACTTCTGTTCCACTAAGTTTCTTTTTCAGAGGCTCAGGGGACATGGAAACTCTGTGAGCTGCCTTAAATTTTTTGCTGCTACATATTTGCTGTGTCTTCATCCCATTGAACAGGCTAGCTGAAAAAAAGCTGCTTTCTACATGTTTGGGGGGAGGGAGTTGAACCCTGCAGACTTTTAAATGAGCTTTCTTGATTGGAATTTAAATTGCTTTCCCCTGCATCAAAAGAGACAAGTTTCAAACAAGGTTTGATTTGTAAAGCAGCTTTTTAATACCTCCAAACTGCTCAGTAAAGGGAAAAAAGTTGCTTGTTGTAATGGAGGTAGCACTTCTCAAGGTGTCACAGGATCACAGGACTTCAGGGGTTGGAAGGGACCATGGAGATCTCAGAGTCCAACCTGTCCCTTGACATGAACAAACTGTGGGCTCTGCCTCCTTGCCATCAGTACCCAAAGCACTCCAGCACACTGAAGGTGATGTAAAGAGTTAATGTTTAAAGTGTTAATCTCCTCAGATGAAATGAAGTAATGCTCCAGAAATAAGCCTATTGCTGAACTTCCACTTCAGATCTTTGAGGACCTGAATGCTGATGCTTGCTAATAAAAATAGCACAGTTTTTATGTGCTTTGTGTGAGCTGCTTATACAGCTGCTGCTTTTCTAAATTCCTGCATACTGGGTGATGTACGTGCTTTAAAATCATAATCTGCTGCCTGAGAGCTGCTAAAACTTAATCTACAGTCACATGCTAGAATTGCTTTTATTATTAAAATGCTAGGAGTAGGTGAAACACCTGGGAGTTCTGCTTTTGAGCACTCATGCACAGCCACCTATCATATGTGGGGCTGTGCTGCACAACTGAAACACAGTGGTTAGAGCTAAAAACATGAGCATTTGTGAGCACACTTATGTAACTGGCTGTGAATTCACTCAGCCAGTTAAGACTGGTGATCTTTGTACTTGTGCCATATAAGTCTGCTTCCATAATAAGTAACTAGCATCCCCAGAGCTGTTCTGTCTGCTTTCTGTTGCAGAATCCTGTTACTGGAAGTTTTATGACTAGCTACTAACTACCTCAAATATTTGCCTTTACTCAGAGTGCCTACTATCTATTGCAAATGACCAAATCAAAACAGGAAAATGAGTCAGTTAAAAGCCTTTAGGTCTGGAGCAAACAGAGAAGCCATTTCAGTTTCACAGAAACTGGTATAAATACTTGTTTCCAGTTCAGCACAACTCTGCCTTTAGATCTCCCATGCTCTCTATTAGTACTTGTTTGTCTGTACTGTTGTACATCGTGCTTGTCCCTGCATGGGCATGCACACACCTTGGCAAGAGGTCTTCCTGACTGCTCATCACCACCCAGCTGGCTGCTCAGCTCCTGTCATCTGTAAACTGCTATTGCAGAACAGTGGAAATGCTGCTTATAAACTGAGAGCAGCTTTGCTGGAACAGGGCACACAGGAACACAGTGAATCATCTCCATAAGGTGAAATTTACTGTGCTGAGATAATCTGTAGTGCTCTGCTTGTCAAAACTGCTGCTGCTTCTAGCAGGCTTTATAGAGAAGCTGGTCTGTCATGTCCTTGAACACCTTCCCTGTTTCTACTTCATATGGATGCTGGAGGGAAGCCCCCTGCTTCTGAGTGAGAGCCCCTTGTTTGGAAGACACAGTTACATTTGCAGTAGTGATAGTTTCAGCATAAAATCTAAAGGGCAATGCTTGAATGCTCATTAAGCTAAATGCTACTTAGTTGCTCAGGCTGCATGGTATCTAGCTTGCACTTCCACGTGTGACACCCTGCTGAGCTCCTTTTGTTGAGGTAAGCCATGAGAAAACACCCTGAGCACATGCTGCTCTGCCTACAGGAGGGTGGTATTAGAGGAGCATCTCTGCTCAGCTGTTTGCTGTGAGGAGTGTTGGCTTTGCTGCAGAACAATCTGTGCTGGCCATTGCTATCACTGCTGCTTAGTTAGGTTTGGTCAGCTGGGTTGAGTAAATGTCTCAGACTGCTTTTCAAGTAACAGGCTTAAATAAAGTTTAGCTTATCTGATCTGCACTTTCAGAGCATGAAGATGCTTGCACAAATCCTGGCAGGCTTTGTGTTTTCCTCACCAGGGTGGTATCATGCACCTTCATTACTGAAGAATTTCCTCTATTCTCTCCTCACTGAATTAGTAAAGCCATAAACCCTGGATAAAAAAGATGTCCTTAAGTCCTGTACAGTCTTGCACTACTGTGCTCAGTACTTGGTCTTGGAAGCTTTGTAGACTCTCACTGAAAGATTTAGCAGTTTATAGAAAGACTTTCAGAACCAGATTTGTTCATTGCCAAAATGGAGAGACAACAGACATAGTCTGACAGATCATATGCCTGATTCTTCTGTGGGTTATAAGGATGCTTTGCAAGGTCAGACCTGGCCCTCAGCTGAGGACAGCTTTTACTGGAATGTGATGGAGGGGCAGCACTTTGTTACTGTCAAGGCTTTCTGGGGTTTTGCAGTAGGTTGGATTGACAACTTCCTTGGTAAATGACAGTCTTGTATTTTTAATAGCAGCTTGCTTTGGCATTGATCTGGTACAGTGAGGTTTAATCTGTCTTAGTTCTTCACTGATTATTCAAGACCTTTGCAATCTGAGCAACTTCTTTCCCTCTTCTTGTTGAAGTCTGGTGATGTTCAGTTTCCTGGAGCCTGGCTACTTAAGGATTTTAGGATATCCCTCTCACCACTAGCCTATTGCTTAAAGGCTGATGGGCAGTAGTAAAAGAACAGCTAGGTGAGATAAGCTGCTGCTCTAATGCTTGTGTGTGTTTCAGGGCTTTAACTGCTTTATCTTTAAGAGCAAACTGCAGAAATATACTTAACATGCTTAAGTATGACTAAGTGGGAGTAGCAAATCTGATTCAGAGTACTGTCCTCTGCACATTACTCATGCTGGAACTTGACCTTTGAGTATTTATCTAGAAGAGTGGAGCTAGATGCAGAGTGACTAGGATTGGCATGTCTTTGAAGGCAGTGTGATGGTTAAACAACTGACTGGGGTTAAGATAAGCTGAGCATTTAACTTGTTTGGTCTGTAGGATGCTCAGAAACACCACATGCACTCTAGAGGGAATAAGCAGTGAATGCACCCTGTCCACAGGTTTAGCCTCAAGGGAAATGCAGAACCCATAGGAATCACTTCTCTGCCATTAGGGATGGAGGCCCAGGGTTTCCTGCCATGGTTTTAGTCTTTAATTGATGGGTTCTTTATTATAAGAAACTTTGTGCTGTTTGATGTAAAACCCACGTCAAGATTTGACTTCTGGAAAACCAATAGTTTGGTAACTTCCAGTTGGGTTGTCTGTAGGGCAGGTTTGGGGTTTTTTTTCTTTCCCAAAGAAACCAGCTGTGACCTGAAGGGGCAGGCTGTGGTAAGCAGGGTACTTGAAACCATTTGTCTTCATTTAAAATCCAGCAGTAGTGGTGAGGCTTTGAAGATTCTTCTAATTTCCTCTCTAACAACATCCTGTGGTATTTGCTGCTGCAGCTGCTGCATCTGTTCCTCTGGATGGCTGTACCTTACAGTGGAAACTGAACAGTAGGTAAACATGGGGAAGGATTGGTGCTTGCAGAGATCCTGGATTTCCTGTTCTCATCAAGGTGGTAGCAGTAATGTCACTGCTGCTTGGCTTTGCTGTAGGTGGAGAAGCAGCTTTCCTGTTAGCACTGTGGTTAAGACTGTGTTTTACCTGGGATAAGAAAAGCACTGTATGGAAGCAGAATAGCCAGAACTTTCCAACGTGTGCACTTAACCCAAGATTAGAAACCATGTGACAATGTTGATGCCTGAGACTTCTAAAAATGCTGCAAATTCTTATTATGGGTTGTATTTGACAGCTCTCCTCAAAAGCTGCTACCAAAACCCATCTGCAAGGACTTCTGTGAAAGAAGGCAAAGCCAGTCAAGCACCATCTCATGTGGGATCTGGTTGCTGACCTGAACTGGTTGTAAATGGCTGGTGTGAAACCAGCTGCATTATCCTATTCCAGCTGAGCTGTTTCTCTTCCATCTGACATAATAGTTGCTGTTCAAAACTCCTCATGGTGAGCTACATGTGGCTGCAGCAGAACCATCTGCAGTCCTTGTGCACAGCTCCCAGTGCAGAGATGTTGAGCTGATAGAGGTTGTGGTACTGACTTCACAGAGATGCTTAGAAAAGCTTTATAGTCAATTGATCAAACCCCAGATGCACTGAGGGCTAATTTACAGGGTTACAAGCATCAGTTGGCAGCTTTTGCAGCCTTTAAGTGGTATGTACTTCTTTGGGAATGTATTTTGTGCATCTTTGGGCAGGCACTTGGAAAACTGAATGAAACTGTTCCCAGAACTGCTGTGAGAAGCCTCCCTTACAGATGAGGAGAACAGGGAGAAGGAACACATGCTGCTGCTCTTGTCTTGTTAAACAAGACTAGATAGTTATTATTTTTTATAGGAAGTATTTTTTAGGAGTGTACAGGGGAAGAGGGAGTTGTGGACATGACACGAGGTGGCACAGAAGATCCAGCTGTGGGAGGAGGCAGTGTCAGAGCAGTTCTGTTGTGCTCTAGTGGAATATGGCTCTGGTAAATAGGAATCCCAAGCTGCCTAGTTTTCTGTGAACAGAGAAGAATGTGATCCCTGCTTCATGTGGTCTAGAAGTCAAATGAATAATTTCAGGAAGCCCTAAAGACAGAACAGGGAGGGAGTTACTAAGCTCTCAGGATCTGTGGTGGTGTCTGCAACTCTCAAGCTGCTTTTTGGTACCCTGCTCTGCATAGCAGTGACCACAACTCCTTAATGAGAAGCGTGTCCCCTGGGATTGCTGTTCTCCTGAACAGTCAGTGGTGCTTTCCTGTTAAGAGCTGATGTCATTATCTTTCTGGAGACATGGCCTCAGTTCTCCCTGGCAGAGTGGCCAGGTGACTGCTTCTCTTTCCCCTTAAACCCCCTTGCAGCTCTGCCTGGGCTAAAACCTCTTAATTAAGCCTTTAATGCCTTCTAGCTAATAGCTCTTTCCCCCATGTTTTCTTTGAGGGCTGGTAAGCTAGGAAAAAAAGAGGCTATTTGCTTTGTCACCTGGCTTTAATATTCTCTTGATAAACATAGTAGACTCCACCCTCCTAACAGTGAAAGGGATTTTTTTATTTTATTTTTTTTTATTACTCAGTGGAGTTCAGCAATTCTGACAGGTTCTTTTAAAACTGTTCCAGCTCTGCCTAGCTGGGCTTGAGAGGCAAAATCAACCTGTACCATGTTTCACTTAACTTGGCAAAGCACTTCTGTGTAAAAATTGTTCTAAGCAGCAAGTCTTGGCTTTTGGTCTTCCAGAACTTGCTGAGAATTCTGTTGTTCATGCCACTGGCTTATACAGTGAAATGCTTACACCACTTCATGTGCTCACCCCAGCAGGCTTCAGTGTTCCAATTAAAACAGATTTACAATGCTCTACAGGTTCTGCAGGTCAGCTTGGTTGGCTGGCATTGTGCTGTGCCAGTCTGAAGCACAAGGCCTCTGTGTATTTGAGATGCATCAGTGCATATAACATCAAAATATAGAGGAATGTCTGGGTTGTGGCTGCTGCTGCTATCAGTGCTGATTTCTCAGCTTTGAGAGCATATCTCCTCTTGGGTAAGGCTGCAAAGATAACTCTACCTGTACAAACATAACAAACATGAAATTGGTTTTGCTCCTGCATTTGGTAGCAAGGGGGAGGTTTGTTATGAAGTGCTTCTCTGTTCTCAAAGGCTTGTTAAAGATTCAGTTGCTTGATAAGCAATTAAATTACTGCCTCTTTCAGGTACATTCCTCCCCTGATCTGGGGAAAGAGTGGACATATCCAGACTGCCCTTTATGGAAAAATGGGCAGAGTGAGATCACCTCATCCCTATGGACATCGCAAGTACCTCACCATGCCAGATGGAGCAACAGCCACCTTTGATCTCTTTGAGCCCCAGTCTGAGCACTGCATTGGAGGTCAGTCAAACAGCTGTTAACCTTGATCCTGTGTTCTAGGAGATGAATGAGGACACTTGATTTATCAGAAAGGATAGCTGCTCATGCTGCTGATGGAGGGGGGGCTGCTGAGCAATGCTGCCCAGTGTGTGGGGGCTGTGAGGCCATCGTGCTGTATACCTGTATCTCAGACAGCAGGAGAGACCCCACTTGTTTGTGGTAAGGAGTGGAGAGTTAAAAGACAGAGGGAATGTTCTATTAACCTGTGCCTTGAGTAGAATGCTGACCAAGAGAATCTGGTGGTAAGCCTTGGTTTGCAGGCCCTTTGGCTGTGAAGGCTGTGGGATAGCAGAACAGAGGGTAGCTGCACTGGGTTCTTCAGAGCCTGGAGCTTATGGAAAAGTGGATTATCTCCCCTTAGAAACAGCTTCTCAGTACTCTGCACTAACAGTAGGTGTTTGAAGATCTGTGTGGAAATTGTGCACAGTATGGAGCCCACAAACTGATGATGAAATCATGTTGATTCCTTACAACATTATGTATATTCAGAGTGAGTGTCAGCTTTCTAACTCACTATTAGAACTACTAAGAGCAACGTAAGTTTACCTGAGTTGCTGTGGCTTGACTTCAGAAGCACAGTTTACCTCTGCAGCAGCTGATTTTGTTATATGCCCATGAATGCTGTTAGGCCTTCAGAAAAAAAAAAAATCTTTCCTTATCTGTCAGTACAGACAGAGATCCTCGGGGTAAAATGCTTCACTAGAACAATTCCTGTTCAACCTTTATCCCTAAAGCATCAGAGCAGTGCTTTCCTAATGAGGCAACAATTCAGTGGCTAGAGCTGCTCATGTCAGAGCTTTCCACATAAGACTGAATTAATTTGAAGCAGATATGCTAATCCTCAGTGTAATTTACTGTGCTTATTTGAATTGCAACAATTACTTCCTTAGTTGATGAAATGATACCTTGTTAAACTAGTGAACAGTGTCAGCAGATCAAGTATCATTAGATTAGCCACAAAGCAGATGATGGCTAATGTTGGCTGATCAGAATGTGTTTAGGAAAGCTTCATCTTGAAGATCTGTTACACTCTGGAAGGAAAACAAGGCATAGGGAATAGAGTAGCCAGTCTGCTTGATGCACAGAGGAGCAGTGGGCTCCAGAGCTTCTGCACACGCACCAGTCACACCAGGCTGTCAAAGCAGAACATGTGTCATGTCAAATATCCTTCAAAGGGAAGAATATACTCCTTGGTCTCTAGGCAGTGCCTGCAGAACTGCTTGGGCAGCTTTCCTTGAAGTTAGAAGCCTGTTTGTCTCCTGTAATATGAATTACTCTCTGACATCTGTAGCTCGAGAGTTGCCAGTCTCCTGCCCCACGCTGGAGTTTTGGCAGACTAGTAGGATCTTTAGCCTGCTTCTGGTAGATGGTTTCCCATGGAGGTGAAATGGCAGCCTTCTGAATTTCTTAATTTGCATGAAGTGACATTAACTTCCCTGTTTTTGTGAGCACAGAGGATGTGACAATGGTCATCTGCCCTGGCATTGCCAACCACAGTGAGAAGCAGTACATCCGCACCTTCGTGGACTACGCCCAGAGAAACGGCTACAGATGTGCTGTCCTCAACCACCTGGGAGCTCTGCCAACCATTGAGCTCACCTCTCCACGAATGTTCACCTATGGTGGGTGCTTCCTGGCAGCTGGGGGCATGGTTTGCAAGCTTGGGAAGTTTCTAGGGCTTGATCCAGCCTCCTTCGGCGTGAAACAGCTGCCGTATCTTGGAGGATTTTGGTGCTGGTTCTTCAGAACTAAACTGAATTTACACATGAGGAAAAGGGCAGGCTAATGCTGGGAGTCGCTCTTCCTTGGCTACTGAGAGCCTGCTCAAATGATTTTAGAGATGCTAGTTTAGTGGAATGTGACCCAAACCTGGCTCTGAAGGAGAAATGCTACTTCTGAGGCTTCGTAAAATGCAGTAAGAGGAGTTTGTACCTGCTGATCAGAGAACATTTCTATCCCAGGAGGGACATGTGAGGATTGGTCCCTGGATGTAACACAAATGTAATCTCATTGAATTGACAGAATTGTTTGAATTGATTCCATAGTCTGACAGTGAAGCTAAAAAAGTGGTAGTGCTGGCTTGCTGGGATTTTGGGCTTTCACCATAAAGAAATTCTTAATCTGGAAATGGAAAGGAATAAAGGAATTAGATCTGTTAATGGTGACTCTATCTAGTCTCAGCTGCCCTGCTAGTGAGTAACATGATCTTGGCTATAGGTACATTATGTCAGGAGTCAACACCAGCCTGCTAAAACTGCAGTTAAGTTTGGTTTTGTTTATTTTTAAAAGATAACTAATGTACTTCTTGCTAAGAGTTTGGATTAACAGTTTAAATCTTTATCTTGAACACTTAAATTGCCAAAATAGAAATATTGTGCTTTAAGATTCCATGTCTGCAGGCAAATAGGCCATAATGCTTTGTTGCTTGTTTTATGTTTACTAAATCTACACCTCAGTGGAAAACATTTCAGGAACACAAAGTACCTCAATTTGAGGCCCTAGGTTGTTAATGGCTTCAAGTCTCCCATGCCTTGGGAACTCAGCTTGGTCTCCTTAAGGCATTTGCTGTTTTGATAAAAGTGGAGAACTTTCTTCCATGGAGTTTTGCTTTAGACCTTAGGGAGTGCATCTCTTGAGACATACCTTGCTGAATCTCACAGGCTTGGAAAGGGCAAGGAATGCCTAGCACTTCCTGAAAGGAAGGCAGTAAATAATTTGGCAGACTTGCTTGTTAAGTGGAGTGCCAGCAAGACCATGAACAGACTTTACTCTGACTTCAACCCAAATATCCCAGTGTCCTTCTAGCTTTTACTGGATTCCTGACATATTTGTTGAGGAGCAAGTAGCCTAAACTTGGGATCTGCTGCATCCTCCAGCCTTTACATCAGGTTTGACCTGTTGCTATTCCAGTTTTGGATTTCTGAGACAGTTGCCAGCTGTCCTCAAATCATGAAGGTCAAATGGTAAAGCAGTTGGACTTCTGGCTTCTTCCAGAGGAAATTAGAGCAGTGCAGCATTTGTCATCTTGGGGAAAACAGCTCATTAAGAAGATTCACAAGGGAGTGCCCAAACTCTGCTGAAACACTCAGGCAGAAGTTTGCTGTTTCACTGAAGTAAACACCCTGATGCTCAGAGTGCACTCCAGAGCTGGCAAAAACATGGGTCTGATGTCTGGCAAGGATGTTTCATTTGGCATCAGGGCACTCTGGAGCCACGGAAAGTTGGCACAGGGTAGAATCCCAACTCCTGGGATTTATCTTTCTTGACAAGTTCCACAGGATAGAGCTGAATTCCTCACTCTATGCAGGAATAAACAGCTGAAGTGTTTTTTTTCTGCTGTTTGTGTGATGCCTTCTGTGGGGTATGCAGTTAAAAATCAAATGGGAGGGTTAAAATGCAGAGGCAGTTGATAGCAGTGTACTTAATGCCATCAGTTTTGCAGCTGCTTCTCTTCATGTTTCCTTTCCCAACTCAAAGGCAGAAGAAATGGCTGTAGTTACTCAGGTGTTGTGTGTGTGGAAGCCTTCAAGTCTGTCAATCTGGGGCCCCCAGTGCTGACTGAAGCTGTATCTGGTGCCTGCAGCTTGTGGGATGCCAAAGGGCATGCTGAGAGCAGAACAAATCTGTACAGAGACACCTTGAAGAGGGGATAACCATATGACTTCTAAGAAGCTGCAGTAACTTTACCTCTTCAGTGGCTAAGAAAGGCTGGCTGCCTCTGCTTAAATGGACCTTCTGATTCCAGAGAGCACCTACTTAGGCTCTGCAGGGATCCACTGAGAGCTCTGTCTGGGACAAGCCAACTCTGCGTTTCCATCCCATCCCTGAATCAGGGTGAATGTAAGGATCCGTGGCAGTGCTGCTAGAAACAAAGCAGGAATCTGCTTTCCAAGCACCCACTGAAGTTCAGGAGTGGCAGACTGCCTCAGGAGGTAATGAGGGACACTCTTCTAACATAGTAATGTCAAGCCCAGAGTTTTTGGACTCTGCTTTTTAAGCTGCTTTAGAAAGGAGGAGTTTTAATAGTAAGATGAGCTTTGCCATGATTTTAAAGCAAGCTCATTCCATCTTTGGCACTCTGTCAGAACTAAGCATGAGCTAAGGTCCACAGGACTCATAAAACAGACATGAACACGTGTGAATCAGAGCTCTTAAAGTTATTGAAGAGGCAGAAAGGGCAACTGAGCTGAACTTACAGACCAGCTGAAGGATGAAGTAGGACCCTAGGTATGTTAGAAGATAATTCTTGACTTTTTCCTTATTTTTTAGGTTGTACCTGGGAATTTGGTGCCATGGTTAATTACATCAAGAAGACCTATCCTCAGACCCAGCTGGTTGTGGTGGGCTTCAGTCTGGGTGGAAACATTGTGTGCAAATACCTGGGAGAGAGCCAGGCCAACCAGGAGCGAGTCCTGTGCTGTGTCAGCGTGTGCCAGGGCTACAGTGCACTGAGGTAGGTCCAGGGGCTTCTCCCTCCTGCTCCCTTCTGGGGGTGCAGGAGTGAGCAGATCTGTGGAAGGACAAGGTGAAGAGTTTTCTCACATTGAACTGGTCTGACAGGCTGCAGTGTGCAGGATGCCACCCTCCTGAAGGAGCAGGCTAAAAGTGATTTGGCAGGACAAAAAAAGATGTCAATCAACAATGTAAATATTCTTTTCTGCCTCGACAGGTTGGCAGCTTCTGTGCATGTGAACTGGCCTAACTTGGTGTCATGGGAGAGTTGCTACAATGTCCTGAGAGGAGGCATTCCCTGTGCAGCCCTGGGGTGATTAACCAGGCAGGCTGGGCAGCATGACACACTGCTGAGATGGTGCCAGGTTCACAAGCAATAGTTTACACTTTCTCATCACTCTGAGGAGTGTTCCTTGGTTCATAATGGCTTTTCTGGAATCACTGTGTCATTTCATCTGAAAGCTCTTGCTGGAGGAGACTGGAAAGAGACAGAGCTTGTACACTGTCAATCCAAGCCCCTCTCTTAGTGTGGTTCCATGAAACAGTGCTGCCGGCTGCTGAGGAGATGGAGAGGCACTTGCAGCCCCAGGATACAATTTGGAAGGTGGGGAGGTGAAGGCTTATTAGCCCTAAAGTTTGCCCAAAATGTTAACCTGTTGTTTCCCACCTGGAAGCCAAGGCTGTAGCACCTCACAAGAGCTGTAAGGGCTCCATCTAGTGCTAACATTCTATTTGCTGATGTAGGATCTGGGCTGCTTGAAAACTGGTGGCTCAGTGGATGTGCAGTAACTTTCCATGCATGCATAGTTAATGAAGATTCAAATAGTGTAACTGGCTAAACTGCTGCTTTCAGTTTTTGTTGTCTAAATATTGTCAACTACTAAGGTGTCACTAACTTCATGGTCTCAGTTCTCAAAAGTGCAAAAAATTGCTAACTAGAAGGCAAAAAGGGATGTTGAGACAAGGGGTTTTGGGGTCAAAATCCTTTAAGCAGATAAAAGGTGAAACTATGGCAGCTCTGCAAGTGGCTTACTATGGAGTTTGGTCTCCCAGCCTGGTCAAGGTAGCTGGAACTCCCTTCATGCTGCTGCTTTGCCTGTACAGGGACCAGTTTGATATTCATCAGTCTGAAGACACATGAGTTAAACTCTTAGAGGTGAAAGAAGCTTTTTTTGGAAGCACTAAGATGACAGTAAAAGCTTGATGCACACTTCAGTAATGTTACAGGATATCCCTTCTGAAATCATATGACTACTACTAAAACAGTATGTAATCTACTGCTAGGTCCCCTTGAGTTCACACCCTTAAATCTGAACACATACTTTCAGGAACAGTTTTTCTGCTTTGTTTCAGATAAAATGTTCCTGCACCCTTTTGAAGCCAGCTCCTCAATTGCAGCCATCTGATAGGGTTTGCAAGGACCATATCTGGCTGCAATTCACTTCTGCAGTTACACAATACTGTATTTCTGGTCTCCAAAATGATGTTGCAAGTCGTGCTGTTCCCTAAGCCGATTTCTGTAGTAGTGTCATGATGTCCTGGTGGAACAGCAGGGCAAGGGCACCCTGTTTAACAATGCTGCACTTAGGTATTTGTGTGGAAAATAACAGCTGCTTGTCTACATTTGATGCAGGTCTTCAGTGGGTTGTGCAAATGACTGAGCTCTTGACTCCACCTGCTGGGTAAACATCTACTAGCAAATCTCCAGTCACAAAACATCTGCCATGCATTATGGGGCAATCAGCAGGGAGGCTTTTGGGTCTGCTGTATACCTAACTAATACCTTCTGCTTTGAAACGTTAATCAGCTGAAGAGCTAGGGGAGAGCAGCAGCAGTAAATATCTACTGAGCAAAAGATGGGATAGGAAGGGCCTTGTGTCCCTGGGTGTAGGAATGAGAGTGAGGAGATGCAAACCACCTCTATGTGTATGATTAAGCCTTATTCTTTCTGGGCTTGGTCTGGTGGGCTAAAATAACTGTCCTTATTCCTCTAAGCCACATGAAGGGGGATTACCCAGGTAGACATAACCAGTTAGTTTACAATTCCATTTTCTTGTACAGACTTTATCCCCCCCCAAATAAATTTAGGAGGTAAAGGGAAAACGTGGTGATTAAGCAAGGTGAACCAGGGATCTGAAATACAAAAGCCTTTCCAGAGTGTTAAGCAGGAGATCCCTAGATGGGCATAATAAAGTAGCAGCAATAGCAGGATCTGCCAGAAGAATAGGCAGCTCTAGTTTAATGAATTAACAGAGTCTGAGGAATTTGTTCCCTGAGGCTAAACAGGGACAAGTCTCCTTATGCCTTAATCTCTGCCTGCACAGGCTTGATCTGCTTCTTGATCTTGTGGAATGCATCTTCACCATAGCTACAGGCTGTGGGCAGAGTCCTCAGCTTTGAAACCTGTGCAGTCCTCAAAACACTGGAAGCAGCCTTTTTCCAGTGCTTGCAGCAATTCCTAAGAGGAGTACTACTGCACACCACAGGAATTGCAGGGGAATTAGTAGCTTTATCTTCAAACATCTTGTAATAACTTAATAGGCTTGCTGGGAAAATCTTTTATGAAGAAAGAAATATGCATCTTGTGTTCCTTCATTCCCCTGTCCTGCATAATCAAGGTGTGTATGTAATCTGGCCCCACAAAAAGATATGGAAGTTAGATGGTTTTCATGAAATTCCATACTCCAGCATGGCTTAAATACAAGAAAACAGCTTGCTTTTGCTCTGGTAAGGACTTGCAGGTTGTAGCTTGGGAGGTCATGCTTAAATCTGCTGTAGTTCTTATGGTATGTTAATATTTAAATGGTAGGAGTACTTCAGTAGCTGAAACTGCTCCCAGCATTCTTCAGCTCCTCAGTAAATGATAGTGTGTTTCCTCAGTAACAGCAAACCCTGCTAAGAGTAAAGCTCTAACCTGCCCATGACCCTGCATAGCAAAGGAGTGCTGGTATCTGCAGAGCTCTCAGAAGTCTGGATGACTTTAATTGTATTTTAACAACAGATAAGCTGTGAAGTGCTATTCTGTTTTGAGAATAGGTAAGAGACTTCAACTCAGATGCCACTTGCAGCTGCAACTAGTATTTATTCCTACAGTTCCTGCCAATGAAAGGAAAACAATAATGGACAGTAATGGTGTCTGTTCATATTGGAAACATCTGCACAAATTATTTCCTCTGCAGAGCTATATACACAATAACCAAGGCTTTGTTCAGCAGCAGCTTTTAGCCCTTTCCTTGGGAGTCCCATTAGATAAATCACATTCAACTTATGCAAAGGGATGCTAAAATCCTCTTGTCAGTGTTGCAGATCTTGATTGATGTCTCTTAAATGCTCTGATCAAAACAGCTAATTGTCCTGTGTAAAATGAGACTGCAGATCCGAGTTCTGATACTACCAAACTGCATCAAAGTGGAAGTCATTTCCTGGGAAAGGTTAAGCTGTGACAGGGAAGGCCTGGAGACCTGTTTACACAGCCTGTAGGCTGCCATGGGATGTTACAGTGAATTTATCTGCTATTTCAAGGTCTCCATTAACACTTTGATTGTGCACTGTGGTGTTTTTCTAGGGCACAGGAAACCTTCATGCAGTGGGATCAGTGCAGGAGATTTTATAACTTCCTCATGGCAGACAACATGAAGAAGATCATCCTTTCCCACAGGTACTGCAGTTCATCACTCACACTGATAGCACTGCTGGGGGGGCTGTTTCTATATTGGACTTGTCTTCTCAGCCTTTTAAAATAAGACTCAAGGATTTTGCACCAGTTCCTTGCCTGGGGGCCCTCAGGTGGAACCAACAGAGAAGGGGAACCCATATCAATCTCATTCATATGATGTAAAATATACAAATGAGGTTTGGTGATCTTGTTAGAATGCATGGAATCTTTATCTTTTTGCATTCTGAGGAACCTTTTTATTCATGAATAAACAAGATGCACACAGGAAATCATTGCAATTAGACTTCAAAGTGGAGTATTCTGCATCTGTTTCACTTCTAGCCAAAGAACTCCCTATTCAAGGAACCTCTTGTTCCTGAGGAACCCCCTACCTGAGGTAGGACTAATCTTCAAGATCTGCTGTATGGACATAAACAAATAGTCAAGCTGTAGCTCTGGCTTCTAGCTGTTCCTCTAGAAACTAGAGCATGTAGCCAGCAAAATACTTAGTGTTGCTCTTCCTAGAATGCAGCTGTACTTGTAGGATCCCTGTGCTGCTATTGTGATCTTGGCTCTCACATAAGAGGAATGTGTGTTAAACAGGTGACATGCTCACTGTTGCTGTTCCCTCCATCAGAATTGCTTGGAGTATTTTTTTCCTAGGGCAGTAAATGTGTTAAGCACCTCATCTGTGTATATTTGAAGCTACCTGACTCAAGGGAAAAGGAGGGGAGTATCTTAAGACCTGTTCCAATTAAGAGCATGTGTCACTTGCAGACTTTTAGTTCATTGTTTACACTCCTAAGCAGTATGAAATATTAGTTGAAGGAATGAGAGCAGCTGACACTTAGTGTGATCCACATAATTCATTCCAGATTGACAAATATTTAGG
Source organism: Corythornis vintsioides (assembly GCA_025447755.1). Lineage (NCBI taxonomy): Eukaryota > Metazoa > Chordata > Aves > Coraciiformes > Alcedinidae > Corythornis > Corythornis vintsioides. The sequence goes on along the minus strand of JAOEGS010017305.1, from coordinate 57,080 downwards.
CAACTTGACCAAGTGGAACATGTGAAGCCAGGTAAGCCCCCATTAAAAAGTACTCAAATTCATAGCCCAGAAGAAGCCAGTGCTGGCTTGGAGGCAAGTCTGTTAAGTAAATTTCTGTAATCACTTGTGCTCTAAGGCAACTCCCCAAATCAAACTTAACCCTCCTCCTTACTCTGCCCTGCAGCTGCCTCTGGAAGGGAATAAAAACCCCTTTCCAACTTGCAGCTTTTCTATTTGTTAGGGGAGCAGTTTGTTCTAGTAAAGCAGCACATCCTCTCCTGAGGCCAATAGCTAATTATGACAAGTGTCCATAGTAAATAGCTTTCTGCTAAGGTAATGCCCCAAGTAATTCCTGCTGTATGAGCTCATCTAATATCTGTGCTGGGGAGATTTTAGGACCAGATGGTGAAGGAGATGCTATGCCTGGGTCTGGTAGTGCTTTCACAGACCACCCATGGGTTTGGTCTGAAGCCAAAAGACCCTCCCTCTGACATGCAGCCCATGTTCCAAATACCTTCAGTGCTGTCTGTTCTGGGAAGGTTCTTTTTAGAGGCTTCTCATGCAGTTTTTCAGTAGAGTAGAATAACTTTTTTTCTGTGAAGAGGTTGCTAGGTTTTCTGTTATGCCTGGTTGCAGAGAGAAGTGGACAAATAAGCTGTGCTAGTTCCCAAGAAAGCCTGGTGTGTATGTAGCCCATTTCTAGCCTTATCTTGTCAGACTTGGTAAACTCAGTTGTCCTTGAACAGGTCATGGCTTTGCTGCCTTTATGTTATTTGGATGTTTTTTCTCGATGTTACTTTTTCAGGCAAGTTCTTTTTGGAGATAACATGAAGAAGCCACAAAGCCTGTCAGATGCTGATCTGAGCAGACTCTATACAGCAACATCCCTTATGCAGATTGATGATAATGTTATGAGGTATGAAGGGTGATTCTCTGATCCTCTGTAGAACTCAAAGTACCTTCTCTTTCAAGTGTTGCTCTTACATGCCCCTTGCTGTGCCTATCTGACTGAAATGCAGTGTTGACAACCTCAAACTCATTCTTGCCTTAATACTGAATAAAACTTACCAGAAAAAAATCCCAACTTATTGAATTTCACAGTCACAGTTTCTGTTAAATCATCCAGGAGGCATTTTTTCAGTAACTTGTCAACCTGCAGCCTTCAATAATGTGGGAAGAAGCCAACTCTGCCTGGAAGCTCTAGCAAAAAAACAATGCAAAATGTGGGAAGCAGCTCAGAACTGCTCTTGAATGTCCTCAGTCCTGCTTGAATTTTGAAAAACCCTTGTCCCCAGAACCTACAACTGGCATTCAGAAAACATTGGGGTTGGCTGAGACAATACAACCTTTTTCACTTGTCACAATAACACCAAAATTAAGCTGCTTTAAGCAGTAGCCTGTTACTGCCTCTCTGAAAACAACACTTTCTTCAGTGGCAGTGTTTGTACCATGGCATGTTCTGTATCAGGCATTGTCCCCTTTACAAAACAAAGCTGTGAACTCAACTCTACAGCTATAACCCTTCTGGCAGATTGGGAATATTTCTGGCTGGTTTTTGAAAGCCATTCCTAGAGAAATCTCCCTACTCTTGTCATCCTTGAGGCCTTTTTAGTTTGGTCCAACATTTATTGTTTTCTCTGTTTAAAAAAAAAAAAAAAGCCAATGATTTGGCAAAAATCTTGGAACCCCAGTGAGTTCTGGTGGTTTGTAGGGAGGCCCTTTTGTCCAGTATGTTTGAGGTTCATAAGCTGTGCTGGGTTTATATTTTAAAGGCTTTCAGGTAAAGATGAACAAGACCTTAACTCTATTTTTTCTATATGTGTTATTGCTTAAGTGAAGTGGGAGGCTTTAAAAGCAAAGCCCTGAAGGCTGCTAGAGTTCAGTTTGCATGTTTAACTTGTCCATGCTGTTACAATGTGTGAGTAAGCACAGAAAGCAAAAAGGGTTGTGTTGCCAAAGGGGAGTTTTGCAGAGATGCTGGGTATGCAAACAGTCTTGTCCATGAAAATCAAGGCATCATTCCTATAGCTGCATCTGTGTCCTCACTTGAAAGCAAGATTCACGTGGGTACTGGAAGCAGATGATTGCAATGACAGTCTTCTCTATTTCAGGAAGTTCCATGGTTACAATTCCCTGAAGGAATACTATGAGGAAGAAAGCTGCCTACATTACTTGCACAAGGTAAGCTTTTGCAATAGACACTGCTCTTGTACCTTCAAAAGGAAAATGAAGAGAAAATGCACCCTGGTTTCTGTTGTTGACACGTGGGCACAGCTGTCTGAGCTGGGATTTTCAGCAATCAGACAGTATATTGGAGTGGGATTTCAGTTCTTGCTACCCCTAATACTGGGGCTAAGTGCTCTGGGCTCTTAAGAGCTTATAACTGACAGATAGGAGCACCCAAGTGATCTGGATAAAGCCACAGGTTCAGCTTAGCTGCTCTGAGTGAGGATACAGTGGGAAATGAGTAATGACAGAGCTTCCAGATTCAAAGGAGACTTATCAGAAACTGTAGAAGAGACTTGGGATGCCACCTAGCAGACAGGTGCTTAGCAGACCAAAATTTTGCAGAAGTGGAACTGGAAGATGAATTTCTCCTTAATCTACTGAGCCAAAGCACAGATTTGTTCCAAGGGAGTGTCCTGGACTTCAACCAAAGTGTCCATAACAGAGCTGGCACTAACTGCCTGATGTGCAAAGCACTGCAGAAGGGAAAAGGGTGTAGCTGTTTGAATTCTGAGAATGAGGGAGATCTGTGACTCAGTCTGTATTTACTCTGATGCAGCTCTGCCCCTTTCATACCACTGAGTTAAAAATAATAAAGTGCTACAAAGTGAAAAAACACCACTCTTGAAGTTTTACTTATTTTCTGCTTTTCTGATACTTCTGTAGGTACAGGACAATTCTGAAATAAGATGTCTTCATTAAGCTAAGGTGCTTTTACTGTTTATAGACTGAAATTTAAATACCAACCACCCACTTTTTTTTCCCTTTTCTGCCATGTTTCTCCATGTAGATCTATGTTCCTCTTCTGTTGGTTAATGCTGCTGATGACCCTCTTGTGCATGAGAGTCTTCTATCAATTCCAAGAGCTCTTTCAGGTATGTTGAAGCAGTTTCTTCCAGCTGTGTACCTGCAGCTCCCTTATCAACATCATGATCCATGATTTCAAAGCAGCTGAACTTGCCTCCACAGATCTGTACTCCTCTGGGAAGTGTACTAAGCATCTTTAAATCACCAGTTGCTAGAACTAACAAGGCTTACTTTGAACACAATGAAATGGATTCCTTTCAGGCACCTTCTATTGCTTTGGCTTGTGTTGATAGTTAGCAGGCTACATTCAGGTTAGATTCTTGGATGGAAAAATACTTCCTTGTGTTTCCATTCCTCACTGGAATTTGGTAGAAAGGTGGGTTATAGTAATGATGCCTTGATCCAGTACAGATGAACTTTGAAGGGGGGAGCACGATGTGTTTAGTACTGAACCTGGATCTCTCCAAGAAAAGAAAAAAATTACATTTAGGAGCTCAGAAGAGGGAGCTGGATGCTGTTTTTTCCTATAGATTGCGGGTGCACAAGGAGGGAAACTGGGTTCACTTACTGGTTGAAAGCTGTGAGCAGAGAGTTTCTCCACAGCTACTTCCAGACTGAAGCAAGCACAGGGATTTTTCTCACTAGACATGGAACAATGTGGCTGATGTACTGTCAGAGCTTAGTGCAACTCAACCAGTTCCAGTTGTGTGAGTTACAGATGCTCATTAAAGAATGAACATTCTTAGGGCAATACAGGCATTGCTGAAAGGGTCCAGCCACCAGCACTTCTTGGGCAACCTTCTACTGGCTGGGACTGGTTCCTGCAGCCTGCCCTGTTCTGGAAGGGGTAAGGTGATGTGCTTTGGACTTGCCATGGCCTCTGTCAGTACATTTCTGCTTCCTACACCATTGCTCCTTTGGTTCAGGGGGTATGCCAAGGGTCCAGTTGATTATCATAACTTCAGATGATTTAATTCTCAGCTCCAAGATGTTAATCGCCTGGAATTTTCTCCTTCCTTTTGCTTTACAGAGAAAAGAGAAAATGTCATGCATGTGCTGCCCCTTCATGGAGGCCACCTGGGATTTTTTGAGGGATCTGTACTATTCCCGGAACCCCTCACCTGGATGGATAAGCTTGTGGTACAGTATGCCAATGCCATCTGCCAGTGGGAGAAGACAAAGTCTCACTGCTCAGACACAGAGCAGGCTGTATCTGGTCAGGAGTAATGGACCCAAAGACTCTGGATCACTTCAGTGTATCTCCCCCTTTGGGAACATCTTGTTCCCTCATCTGCTGCTTCAGGTTTCCATTCTCCTTGATATCCTATGGCTGGGGTTTGATCACAATGTTTTCTTCCAAAGTGGAGTTAAGGCAGAAGCTGATACCTGGTCAGAGCATCTTTGCCTGTAGAGTCACTTGGGTTTGTAAATTACTGCTCTGCTTGAAGGATATAGTTGCTGACTGGGACTTGTTACAGGGTTATTGACTGCTTGCTTTAATATAATCTCAAATGTCAACATCTTTTCACCTGCTGCTCAAAAACGTGATCTGCAGCATTTGTTTAGGTCTAGATGATGTGGTATCTGACTGTCCTTCTCTGTCCCAGTGGTGGCAAAACCCTGTACCAAGCCACAAGTCAGTGTGTGGTTCAGTCTGCAAGCCACTGAAACAGGCTTGGAAAAACAGATACTTGACTGCAAGTGGAGTTCCAGCCTTGCACCATCTCAAGGGAAGCCTTTTCAGTCCTAGGAATGCACTCACAGAAGTGAATCAGTTTCAAAATACTCAACTCTTCTATGCTTCAGCTGTCTGGATTGGGGTGTCTTTATATTGGGACTCCCAAGCAGAGCAAAGCTGCAGACTGGTAATACAAGTTGAAGTTTCTATGTAAGCATGTTCTCACACCAAGACCAGGTCAGTCACCTTGTTGTCATTGAAATGTAATTGTCTTTTCCATACTTGATTATTTTGTTGTTGGTTGTTTGACCCAGGGCTGCTTAAAGTTGGCTCTGGCTTCCAAATGAAGGCAGAGGTTAAGAATCTGCAGGATCTTTCTGTGACCTCAGTCTGTTTTTAAGAATATTTCATAGTTTCATACTGGTAGGGATTAATTTGTTGAGGAGGGAGGGATCTCTTTAGATTTGCTCTCCTTATGTTGGGGTAAATTACACCAAAATTCTTCCTCTTGACTTTCAAAGCATCAAATGGTTTTTGGACACATGACTTGCCTTACAGTTGATGGGAACTGTCTCTAGCCCTGTGCAACTAAAATATCATCTTTGCATAGCTAATTGCTTCCATATCTACATAAACACTTTAGGATTGCTGGCTCCAGTAAGACACTGGACTCTTCACTTGAATTCCTTTTCCATGCCCAGACATCACTTTGCACATTAAATCTGTATGAAAGCTGTTTGCAGGAAGGATACCAACTCACTTCTGCTCTTCCCTCAAGGGGCTGTTATCATCTCTGTCAATGGCTATTAAAGACTCTGAGCCTATCCCTTGGAAGGAAAGATGTCCCATGACAATCTGGAGACAGACTTTGTGGTCAAAATCTTGGGGTTTTTTAACTGTTTGTTCTGTCAATATTGCAGTCTCATTAATCCATCCTTAGGATTTCCTTATCACAATGTCAGTGAAGTTCTGTTCTTGTCATGCTTTCCACATCAATTAGCACTTTATTGCATCAGCCTTGGTCTGTGTTCCAGGCACTTTAGCTTATAGCTTAAGGGCAAAACAAGCTGCAAGAGTTCAGCCTGATGATCTAGGGGAACAAGCCTTCTGGACTGCCCTGCCCCTGAACTTCAGTAGGTTGGAGAGGTGGGCTTTTGTTTTACTAAAGCAATAATTAACTATTGTAGCAAAGGTGCATTATCATATCAGGAAATTCCCTTCATTTGCCTTAGGCCAGACACCATGGCCTGTTCCAGTGAACTGTGGATATCTCCCCATTCTCCTTGTTAGTGAATTCAGGTTTCCTTTTTTCTTCAAAGAAAAGATGTGACCAAGTAAGGCTACAGAAAGACTTGGCCATGCTTGTGGCTGTTCCTTAGGAAGTATTTTAGGGCATCAGTTAGCAAGGATATTCTTAGCTGATGGATATCTTGTCTCTATGTTGTTATCCTCTTATTCATACTGCATCTGTATATCACTAAAATCTGTCATAAAAGACACTTCAGATTTTTGCTTAAGTAGCTGCTCATGTAATATTCATTGGATATGACTTAAATATCTTCTCACTTCTATAGAAGTGGAGTGTAAACAAGACTTGTACACATCAAATAGATACAGTATAAATTTAGTTGTGTGGATATGGTTTTTATCTCCATCAGGTTACAACTCAGAAGTGTTTTGACTTTCATGGTGTACTCCAGCTGTAGCTATCACAGGTCATGGCTTTCTGCCTTGAGGAAACAGAACTGTCCTTCCTGTGCTCTGTGGATCCTTCCACGGTTCAGATTGACTCTGCTGAAGAGAATATCAACTTCAGGCAGCAATAGAGGAATGGAAGTTGTCCTTGGTACCAATACCACTGCTGAGGTGACCCAACATGTGGATACCCGTGGAAGAGAGGTCAGTGTGCATCTGACCTCCTGTGAGAGCATCTCTGCCTTCATCAGCTGGAGAGCCTTAGCAAAGAGGGGTGCTCTGCCCAGCTCCCCAGGCAGCTGAAGCTCTGCCTTCCAGGACCCCAGACTGGTAGAACAGTTCAGCTGTGGACTGGCCTAGAATATGAATGTCAGGAGGTGAGAACTGGCTGGGAAGTGTAATGCTGAGGCAAAGCAGGGTTTTGGCTTTTTTTTTTTTTTTTTTTTGGCCAGGTCATGCCTGTCCCTCAAAGTGGAGGGACACTCCTGAAGAGAGTCCTGAGAAGAGAAGTCCTTCTCTTGGAAGAAGGAGAGAAGAGGCCTTCTCTTGGAAAAAACATAATTCAGGGAAAGATCATTCTTGAGGGATCAGGCTCTCAAATGGGTTTCTCTGTTTCTGAGGTGTGAGGAAGCTGCCTTGTCATATGTAGCTTTATTTCAAAGTGATTTAACTGCAGCAGATGGCTACTCAATCAGTGACCCATTTTTAAGTAAGTTCTCTAAAATGAGGTGAGCAGCTGGGCAGCTCTCACAGCAGCAGGAGCTGTAGCTCTGTCTAATCAAGTAGAGATTTTTCTTTTAAAGTTGGAAGGCCTTTTCAGGGAATATTCCTTCCTACCCCACAACCCAAGCCCTCATACTTCAAAAGTTCTGATGCTGTAGACTTCCTGAAACTCAACTCCAGGAGTAATGTGAGTCTGTCTTGCTCCTTTTAATTGGTTTTTGCACTTCCCTTCTACAGCTGTTCAACCCACTTGTGATTTGACCAACTAATTCTAATCTCTTTGGGGAAGAAGAGCTTTTTGCCATGGCTTGTTTGTGGAAGGTTTCTGGAGTCTGAGGTTCAGATTACTAAGTTTGTAAGTGGAAGCAGTGGAAAAAAATGTCTTCATCTCACCCAACTTGATGCTGCTTTCAAAGCAAGACTCATGGTGTCAGGCTGACAGCAGTAACTTGGATCTTAAGGAATTGAGAGAGGAAAAAGTTAAGCTGCAATGCATGTTTGAAGACTTTGAAAGAAAGGAATTGTATATGAAATCTTGCTGCTGACAGTGACTGACAACTGATACCTAGTGCCAGAACCCCAAGATGCATGAGGCTTTGTCCAAACTTAATCTGAAGTACTCTTCTCTCCCAAAATAACACCATTCTAGTCTTGTGTTGTGGGCAGGTGGTCTTCAGTTGCCCAGCAATCTCAACCTTTAAATGCCATCTGAATTTTGAAGTCTGAGATGCAGTTGTCTTTTTCATCTCTTGTCAAGACACAGGAGATAGTTGAAATGTGCACTTGTAGCTCATTACAGTGTAGCCTGACAGCACAGTTCACAATTGCAGCATGATGGATCTGTCATGTGTGCTGTTTGATTTCAGACTGGGATTAGATGAAGCATTAGCAGAGCTCTTCCCCAGGTAGTCTCACATGGTTTATGCACCTCCTTCCTGCCCCTGGAAGTAAACAGCACTTGAGCATAAACCCCAAGGACTCTGTCCTGTGGCAGGTTGCAGAACTCTGAACTCTGTGATGGTTTGGCTGGTCCAGCCATCCCCTTTGTCAGTGTCTGGAGAGATCTGAAGATTGTAAGTGAGCAACTGGGACTTGCTCTTACTGAACACAAGAAACTTGCAGCTTCTACCACATCAGATCTGCCAGTATTTTTAATGTTTCCTTGGCTTCTATGTTGAAGGTGTTTTCAGATGAGTCTGGCAGTGTTGTAGTTAGAGTTAAGACAGACACTTAAACTTCTCTCAGTCTTTTTCCCCTAGTGATTTTTCTGCAGCTCCTGTTTATGAATATACAAGTTACAAAGACAGGGCATTAAGCAAAGATATTGGGAACTATTTGCCCCAGCACTGAATTTAGCCAAGCTACCTTTGTGTCACCTGTCCTGGGTCTGTCACAGGTTCCTAGACCACAGCCCTTTGACACTTGGTGCCTTGCCCTTTTTCTCCTCCTCCCTTGACATCAGCATATCTAGAGACTTAGTAACAGCTCTGTCAGAGCTTTGGAGGCTTTGCTTTTTAGGAGATGAATTTTCAGACACTGTAGTGAGGCAGCTCTGGTGATGTGCACTGTACAAGTGTGTGCTGACTTAAAGGGCCTTTGTGGGCAGCCTACAACTGGCTACAGTCTGTTTCAAGACTTAAAATAACCATGTATATGAGCAGTGGATCACTTCCATCTCTGGTCCTCTAGTGGTAGGGACTGAGTCACAGAAGGAGGGTTTGCTTTGCTTCATATGTGACTTACCTTACAATCCCAAAGTTCTTGTGTCTAACTGAGGCAGATTGCCTAAGTAGCTACATCTCAAAGGGAAAAAGAGAGAGTAACAACTTCAGGATTTAATTGCCAAGCTGTTTAGTCACCTGGATTGCTTCCAAGCTTTTCTAGAAATATTATGCCTGTCTGGAGCTTATTGAAATTCTTCCCAACCTTCTTCCAGGAGACCAAAAAAGGCCCTAACCTTGTTTTGCATGTAGAAGTCTTTTGTTCTGAAGAGCATCTTGTTTCTGACTCAAGTCATGCTCCATGTGTCCTTACTCCTTAGATGGGTCTGTTTGTTGTGTAGGTTCTGGAGCCACTATGAACTCAAAGCAGCATCTACTTCATGGCTTCTAGGTGAAAAGTAAACAGCCATTCTGGGCATGAGGGCTTTCCAAGTTGCCTCTGAGTACAGAATGCCTCAGAGCACTGCCAGCCCAAGGGAGGGGTGCCATGTACCTGTACCCCTTTATCACTGGGGTGTCTGTTGCACCATCCTGGACTTTCTCAGCTGTTGTAGGAGCTTAGGTTTAAGTGCCATCAATGAGTCAAGGGTTGGCAGCTTTCCACACTGATGGAAGGGTTTCTAGGGTTATTTTGACCATCTATGCTTGGTTTTGCTGGTTGATCAATCAATGCAAACACTTCAATCCAGGGCAGCATTTACCAGGCTGGCTTTGCTGGTATTGAATGGCCATTTTCTCACAAGTCTCACTCTCCAAAAGCTCCAGAGTCCATCACCTGTGGGTAAAAGCTTTTCTTTCCACACAGCCTTGCCTAACCCAGGTAGTTTTAATGCCAGGCAGGAGCTCAATCCTGTGATGTGGCTCTACACAGAGCCTTTTGGCTTCTTCCTGAATCATGAGCTTGCACTGACTATCTCTGGTTGGGCAAGAGCTTTGATTAGATACAGAACTTTCTTCTAGGATCTCCTTTATAGCTCTACTGGGATATTAACCCTTCTTGTGGCTCCTGACAACTGAGAAGTCAAGAAAAGCAGCCAAACAAAATGCACTTGTAGTTGATAGAACCAAACTCTTTGGCCTACAGCAGCTTTCCAAAGGAACATCTTACTGTGTTCCTTGGCAGCTTGACCATAATTCCCAACAACAGATCAATAGACATTCTTCTTGAGAAAGCATAACCTCTTCTCTGAAAATCCCAAGCTGAAGAGGTGTGTGGAGAACTTGGGAAGAGCAGACCCTTCTTGTTTTGCCCATGCAGCTGTGTTAGAATAGGCTGAGTGACTTCTAATGTTCTTGGTGAGCTGTTTACTAGGAAAATGTTTTCAAATTGGCAAAATTATACTCTGGAACCATCTTTAAATGCTGCCCTGAAAAAGCTTCTATACTGAGACACCCTCCCCACTGCCATGTTCTGAGTCAGATTCTCTGGAGCTGACAGCTGCAGGGGAGATGATTTGCAACTAGCAATGCAATTTTTCTATATCTGCTGATGTTTACCTTTAAAATGATATATAAATATATATAAAACTTTGTCTTTTTCTTTAATTTTTGTTCTTGTGTGGTGTAAAATGGAGGTCATTGCAAAACAAAATGTAATTTTATCTTTGATTCAGTGGGATTTCTTTATTTAAAAATAAAGGACTTATTGAAGTCAATGCTACAGGTGGTGACTGTGATGTTACTGGCTAATGAAGTCTGTCACTCTCAACAGGTGAAGCAGCCCTGCCTTCTTACTCCCTCTGCAGGGGCAGAGGATGGATTCAAGTGGGAAATACTGGGCCAATAAGGTACTACTGGTTAAAATGCACCTGCCTCTGACAGCTATGAGATTGGGATGAGCTGAAGGGGGAGGAACAAGAGCAATCTTTCAAGCCCAGCCCTTACATGTGAATTAGTATTAGTTGCTATGTCAGCCCCCAGGCTCTCCTAGCACCATTAGGGCTCTGCTTGGAGGAATCCTCCAGACCTACAGCTGGGCCAGGACTAACTGCCAGCCAGGGCTTAGCTGTGGCCCTTCCTGCACCACATGGAAGGACTCCTCAGGGACAAGGCTTTCCCTGGAGTCTGTGGCAAGCTTTTGGCTCATGTGTTTCTGCAGAAAACTCATCATTGTTATTTTTTTCCCCTGCTTGAGAGCAAGTGCATTTCCCAATCTTTTGGCTGCTAGCAGAAGAAATGCACAACAGCATCTCTGGCCAGGACCTTGACATCTCTGAGCCCATTTGCCAAAAGCAATACTTGACTGATACAAAGAGCTCAGGCCTGTGAGTGGGCCGGGAGGGGAGCAGGGCCAGGGCCATTGCTACTTTTCCCCTGTAATGAGAGTTGCTCTGGGGGAGACAGGGTTTCTGGCTCCACCTCTAGTTTTTTGGGAACTGATTTAGCTGTTCATACTACTTCAGCACCCCTTTCTAGCTTGATCAGTCACCCCTGGGGAATCTGAGGCTAACATGGCTCATACTCCCTGCTCTGTTTGTTGTGCTTTTTGATCTCTCCATCAAAACAAGCTCTTGGCTGACACTGTCCCAGCAGCTGTGAGGAGCCACATGGACCTCCTGAGAGCTGTGACTTTCCCAGTCCAAATCCCAGAGGCAGCAGGGTTGTGCTCCCATCTGCACGGGGGGTTGGGTTGGTTGGTTGTTTTTTTTTTTTATTTATTGCTGTTTTACCAAGTGAGCTGCACTCCCCATTTCCCAAGTGAGCTGTGTTGTTCTGTTTGTACTGCCTGACTCTTGTAGGGTTATCACACATGGTTTCCTTGGGACAACTCCAGGTGCTTCCCAGCCCTTGGGAGAGCACTGCACAGTAAGGAGCCAGATGCAGTAGAAAGGTGCTTTTCACTCTTCTCCTGGGGCTCTCTACCAAGGCTGATGGAGCCTCAGGGTGGGACTTGCTCTGTGCAGTCTAACCCTGCTGCTGAGGCTGGAGAAGACGGATTTAACCCCAGTCCCCTCTGCCCAGACAAACCCCATCCTCCCCACAGCTTCAGAGCCTGTGTCCTGTTTAGTTTGAGCCTGAGCCAGTGCCCTGATGAATGGGATGCTTGTCAGCACCCTCCACATTGGCCAGCTTTTGGGGGGGATCTGCTCTTCTGTCTCATAAAGGTGCCTGTGTGTAGCTGCAGAGCAGAGATGGAGGGGGGACAGGGCCTACTGTAGGAGCAGGCTGACAGAGAAGGTAATCTGGGCAGAGACCAGAACCTTCCTCTTCTCTGAGCCCTACTGCTGGCCAAGAGAGGAGAAGATGGTCTGGAGAGAGGTGCCTATCAGTTCCTTGGAGGAAAAGGCTGCTTCATGAAGCAGAACAGACTACCTTGCCTGGAACAGAGCTGCTTCTGTCTTCCTTCCCCTCACCCCAGTCCTGCTGACTCCACACTAACAAGGGCTAAGTAGAATCTGTTTGTGGCCTGAGCACCCTCCTTTATCCTCCGTGGTAGCTTTTGGTGGATGTTCCCTGACTGAGCTCCCCCTCATGGTGCAGTGTGAGGAGCCCCAGCCGTGCTGAGGCTTTGGAAAGATTTAGGAGGGTATATTATCTTCCCCATTTCTATGGTTAAAATCCATCTCTGAGTCTTGGTGGCTGCTGCACCCTCTTCTCCTCCCTCCCTGCCTGGCTGAGAAGGAATGGGGCAGAGCCAGCTCTGCCTGGGCCCTGGCTGGGTTCTTGTTTGCATCTTTTGGGCTGTTATTCCTGGTTAGAGCAGATGGCTGAAAATTGGGGTCCTTGCCTGGCCCAGGGGGTGGGGTGAAGCTTATTCTGGGATGCAGAGAGGATGGAGGGGGACAATTCCTTTGCTCTTGTGCCAAAGGGCAGTTGATGAGATGGTGCTGATGCTCCCAGTCTCCTCAGAACCAGCAGCACAGCCAAGCACCTCTGCCCAAAAAGCTGCACCCTCATTCCTCACCACAATGCCACAAGGTACCCTGGAGCTCTGCTGTTAAACACTTTATTTCTCTCTCGCCATAGCCCTCCCTTCCCAGAGCAGGCACCCTCCTTGTCCTCCCACTGCTGGGGGAGAGGGAAGGCTGGTGGCCTCCTTTCTATGTCAGCTCCTGAGGGAAGGATGCTCTGCCCGGGAGGAGCAAAGCTGCCAGGCAGCCCGCTGCCAGCTTTGGGGAAGGGGTGAGGACAGGCGTGGAGCAACTGGGTAGCAGTCACTCAACCATGCTACAGTAAGGAGGTGGGTGGGGTTTAGAGGGCCACCTCAGATCCTATCTGACAGGGGAGGGAAAAGCAGAGCCCAGTTTAGAGAGCTGTGTCTTCAGCCTCGATGCGGGGCCCAAAGAGCTTCTCTGCGGTTGCTTTGCCATCGTACTTGGGCAGGGTGCCCCCAAAGTCTGCGGGCAAAATGTCAGCGTCGATCTCCTGGTAGAAGGACTCCAGCTCCTCCCCGTGCACAAAGACCTGCCAGGAGATGGGAGCAACTCTCAGCAGAAGAGCTGGGTGACTCTTGCCAGCTACTCTCACTCAGGAACATACCTCTGCTTCCAGGTCCCTTTCCCACACTCACCCTCTCCAGCAGCTTGCTCTTCAGGAATGGTTTGACGACGTTGTAGGTGGTGGTGAAGTACCAAGGCTGGTGGATGAAGTGAACGGCCTTGAACCGTGCTGGGAAGGAGTCCTAGAATCCCAAATCCAGACAGGGATGGTTACAAAGGGTGCTGGCCACACAGAGCTGGGCAGGCAGCAATGAACACACACAGCTCCCCTTGCCCAATCTCCTCTTTTTGATAGTCCCCACTTCATGACAAGGACCACAACTCTGCTGTCATCCTTCCCTGGGGAGAGCTGTGTGGCTTTGGCATCTGGTCCAAGGGCAGAAACCCTGGAGTGCCTGTGAGTCTCTGTCCAGCCTGGGCCAGGCCAGGCTGCAGAGGTGGTATGAAAAGCCCTCCAGGCCACACAGTAGGATGCTGCAATGAGTGGTGGTACTACTTCTGCTTGTCCTTTTGAAAGAAGATAGAGGTGGGGCCATAAAAACAGGATCCACTTTGTAGGATTTAGCCAATTAGCTGGCAAAGGAAGGAGCATGTTCCAGGGAACAGCCTCTCCATGGTGCCAATGTGGTGTCAATTTCAAACCCTGCTAGCCCTGCCTTCACCCTTCACTGATCTTTCTGCTCCCCCAGGGCCTGCTCTGCCCCTGCTAAGTGCAGACTTTGCCACCTCACCTGCAACATGTCCACCATCTTCTTGAGCTCAGAGGGTTTAATCCCTGATGCCTGCTGCATGGTGAAGCCTTTGAAGTTCTCAATGATGCAGAACCCATTGATCTGGGTCTCTTCATTTTCTAGCAGCTTCTCCAAGATAACACAATAGGCACGAAGGATCTGATGGAGAGACAACAGGCTCTGGTGTTGTGTCTCACCTCCAGTAAACCCCATGAGGTTTCCCAGGAAGATTCCCATGGAGCATTAGCCAGGCTCTGCTTGACTTAGCCTGCTTGTCACAGCCAGCCCCAGGACTTCAGAGCAGAGAGCATTTCAGGGGATGCTCAACAACCACCACATTCCCCTGTTCAAGGTGAGTACATCCTGGATCTGGATCAGGGACATGTTACCACCAAATTCAGAGCAAGCAGAAAACCAACTTGGAGAACTTCTTTGCCAAGAAGCCTTTTCTGTGCTAAGAAGCCATTTCTGTGCCCTGTGCCTCAGTTTCCTCCTCTGCCCTCTGGGTCCCTCCTTTCTAAAGCACCTTGATTTAATGATGCGGTGACTTCACCCCTTGCTAGGTAGGCTGTGGGATGTGCCTTGCACTGCATCAGGGGTAAGGAAAGGGAATGTTTTGGGATGGACCATGCTTATGGAGGCTCCCTGGAAGGATTGGTTCAAAGGGCTACAGATTCGATTTGACCTGGAGGGCTGGAGGCTTGTTGTGGGTGTGTCTATACATGTGTGTAAGAGATGCTGTGTTCAAACATGCTGAGTGGGACTGGGCTGCTCTGGGTTGGGCTGAGCTGACCTCATCAAAGGTGATCTCCTCGTAATCCCAGTTCTCGATGTTGAAGAGCATCACCACCCGGCCATACTTGTCCCTGCTGGACAGGATGCCAGGGTACCCAGCTTCAATGGTGCTGCGCACAGCCTCGGGGGTCAGGTTGTCAAAGAGCTCGGGGTACTGCTGGCGAAAGTTCACGTAGCCTGGAGAAAGACAGAAATTAGAGAGGAATTAGACAGCTACTCCTCAACTGCCTTGGGGGAGCTGTGGAAGGCACCAGAGATGGGCTGGACTGGAGATGCTGAAAGATCAGCCCTGAGCCTGAGATCTACAGACTGGCTGTGCCCACAGTCCACATGGGTTGGGTCTCATCCAGCAAAGCAGAGGAAGTGGAGCTCGGTAGCAGCCCGACATGCTCAGTGTTATTCTCCCCTGCCAGGGGCTTCCCACGCCTGCCTTCTCTCCAGCAACCAGCAGTCATTTTTGCCCTTATTTTGCTTCTCCCCTTCCTCCCTGTTTGGGTGACATTCCCCAGCTCCCGTCCCCTGGCACCCTGCAGGCACAAAATAAGGAATCTCGTCCTGGGAAAATGCAGACAAACAAAACCTCTGATAATTGCAACTCATTATCCCCCCGGGGCCCACACAAAGAAAATCAGAGTTGGAGCCAGACAGGTCCCTGCCGGCGGCCACCCCCAGATTGCCCTCCTGTTCCCCCTCCATCCCTACGGGTCACCCCCTTGCAGAGATAGGGTACCACAAGCCCCCCAACCTGCCCCCTGCTGCTGAGGGGCCCCAGGGGTGGGGTCTCAAGGGGATTTACCCCAAGCCAGCTGGGTTTGCTACACAAATTTAACAGCCTGCCACCACCAAATGTGTTTGTTTTCATTTTGTCCAGTAAATTAGCAAGGAATGGGAATGTTCTGGCTTTGCAGGATACCTGGCACCACTCTTGTTTATTTTCTTTTCCATCCAAACTTCTTCCCCTGCATCCTGATCCCCCAGCCTTGTCTTTTTCTATTTCTCCTCTCTCATCTCCTTCCAGTGTTAGGTCCTGCTTTGCTGGAACAGCCCAGACCGAGGGGCTGGGAGGCTCTGGCAAGGGAGCTGGAGACGCCACACAACCGGCTAACCCTGTCCTTGCCCGGTGCCACCAGACCAGGACCCCTCCTCACCTTTCAACAGGTCATAGGCCCTGTGGACATCGAACTTGCGGGCGCGGATGAAGCGGAGGAAGAAGGAGTCGTCCCTGCCCTGCACCTTCTCAGCCACCGCCTTGCAGACCTCCTCACCGCCCGCCCGCTCCTGCACCAGCTCCCGCAGCGCCTTCACTGCCACCTCCCTCTGCTCCTCCGTCTCGTTCAGCTCGTCCTTTGCCTGAGGGGGGAGCAGAGAGAGAGCCCTAGCTCAGTCGGTGCTCCACACACGCCCCTGGGGATCGTTTAGACACCCAAAAGCTGAGTGGGGGGTAGTGATGCTCACTGCAGCACACCGGTGTGAGGAGGGCAGGGGCACCCAGATCATAAAATCATAAAATCACAGTTGAAAGGATCATCTGATCCAACCTTTCTTGTCAAAAGGATGGTCTAGACAGGATGGCCCAGCACCCTGTCCAGTCAGATCTTAATTGTCCAGTGTTGGGGAATCCTCCATGGGATCCTATCATGGGGAGATTATTCCAGTGGCTGATTGTTCTCATTCTGAAAAATCTTCCTTTTGTGTCCAATTGGAACCTCCCCAGGAATAGCCTGTACCCATTACCCCTCATGACTCCTTGTAAAAAGGGAGTCTCCATTTCCTTGGTAGCCACCCTTTAAATACTGAGGAGATCCCAAACTCAGAGACCCTCTGGAGCAAGCGCAAGAGCCCATTGAGGGTCTCCTCCATCCCCTGAGAAGGAGCAGGAGCTCTGGGCTGCACCTGTACCCTGCTCCCCACAGCCACCCTCACCTTCTGCAGGGTGTGTGGGGGGATCTTCTCACACCTCCCGAAGACAGGGCCGTGGTCCTTGGTGGTCAGGCGCTCCAGCTTGGTGCGCAGGGCCTGCTCCTCCTCCGAGACGATGCGGAAGGTGCCCGTCTGAGGTGAGGAAATAATGTGGGGTTTCCCCAGCCAGTTCCCCAATTCCCTGCCTCACCATGGGATGGGGGGTGATAGGGAAGAGCAGAGCCTTGGTGCCTGCACCCAAGGGGGTGCAGTGGGGTGGGGATGAGCTGTACACTGCCCACACTCCCTGCCATGGGCTGAGAGCAGCTGAGCAGGCAGGGGCTGTGTGGGATGAGCCCCATCCCTGAGCTGTGGAAAGAGGATGCTCAGAGCCCAGGGGATGGGGCAGCATGGGGACAGTACTCACAACTGCAGACATGTTGTCCTTTGTCCTCCGTCAGCTGCAGGACACTGGGAGAGGGAAGGAGGAATCAGCAGTGTTGGGAATCTCAACGGCCTCCACAGCCCCCCATGCCCCATCTCCTGTCCCTCTTGCTCAGACCCAACTGTCCTCATCTCCATCACTACCTGTCTCTGCCTGTCTGCTGGAGGCTGAGAGGCTTGTAGAAACACCAGAGATGTTTGTGAAAGCAGATAAAAAATGTGGATATTGATCATCTTGCATCTACATCTTTTTTTTCCAGGTCTGCTTTTTCACTGGTGTGTGAGCTATTTCATCTCAGACCATCCTCATACAGGCAGAGGTGAGAACCCAGCCTTGGCCAAGCGGGCAGCTAGCTCCTGCTTTTACTGCCTTTAATTTCTACTGTATCGTCATCCCCAACATGTTTCTCAAACCCTCAAACCCCTGCTGCCACAGCCCAGATATCATTGCTGGCTGCAAGGCCGGACTGTGACTCTCTCAGCATTTTTCTGACGTTATCTGGATGAAACACCTTGTTGCCATGCACGAGGAGGAGGAAGCCTGCCTTCATCCTCCCTGTCTGCCTGTAGCATCAGCCCTGAGCCCAGGCTATGCAAGAGATGCTTGGCTCCAGCTCAACCACTTGCCAGGGCCATCCTCTTTGTGCCAACTCCCAGGAAGGGACAGGCATCCCCTTTTTCCAGGCACTAAAAGCAATCTCAGCCTTGGAGGTGCCAAGTTAGGGGAGGGCTGGTTGCTGGTCTCTGATGCAGTTGCTTCAGGTGGAAAAAGTCCCGGATACTCACCAGGGAGAGGAAAAGCTGAACTGTCCCTACAGGGTCAGCGCACGGGGCCGAGGCGGACACACGAAGAGCGAGGCCAGAGTGGAGCAGGAGGAAAGCCGGGAGAAAGCTTTGTACAGTCACCGGGTTGGGATTAGACCGTCACAAGGCATCAACTCACTGCAGCTTTGTAATTAAGCCAGTACAACCCAGGCAAGAAACCCCATTAAAACATTACAAAAGGCAGCTGAGGAGAGTGAAGGAGGGAGCCGGGGCTCCACCAGCCAGCCACAGTGTGCGTGGAGGGGCGGGCTGGGATGCCGGACCCGATTAGCCAAGTATAAAAGCTCCTCGTTGTGTAACTCGCTCATTAGCAGGGAGCAGGGGCAGAGGCAGGCACTGGGCAGGCTGCCAGCCCAGCCTGTGCCCTCAAACCCAGTGGGAATGGGGGCTCTTCCCCAGCTTCTACCCCAAAAAGCCTGGCAAGGTCCCAAGGTCTTTGGCCACATGGGCAGGGTCTGGCTGTGGGGATGGGTCCACAGCACAGAGTGCTCCTGGGACTGGCCCGATTCCTCCCCAGTGAAGCCACCCAAACCAGCATCCCCACGAGGCCCCTTTCAGCTTTTACAATGAAAACAAAACAAAACAAAAAAAAAACCCACATAGGCAGACTTGTTTAGGGTTTGGGTTTTTTTTTTTATGATGCCTCCAAGTGATGGTTGCCTCATTGGAGCTTTGGGAACTGGAAACCAATCCATCCTCAGGGTGATGCTGTGGACCTGCAAGGGAGGGAAGCCCTGGGATGAAGCAGGGCCCATGCCAAGTCCTGCTGTGGGTGCAGCAGGATGGCAAAATGAGTATTTCTGGGACATCCACATCCCAGCATGCAGAAGCTGCATGGGGCAGGGGAGCCTTTACAGCCTTAACTCTTTTTGGGCCCAGTTCTGTGCATGGCTCCTTCCCCAAGCCCAGGAAAGGAGCTCAGCTGGGCTTTCACTGTGACAGAGATTTTGGAGAGGTGGTAGGGCCAGGCTAAGTACCAGAGCAGGACTGAAGGGGCTTACACAAGGCATGTTTTGTAATGTCACTGGGATTTACGGATTTTGTTTCCACGGGGCTGTCCTGCAAATGGAGCTGAGCCCCCACTGCAAGGGAGGGAGGAGGAGTAGGAGGGCACGAGACTCCACATGAAGGGCAGAGGGGAGCTGAGAGGGAAAACCCAGACCTGTGCCAAGACCCCAGGTGATGCCATCATGGCCAGGGGCAACACATGCTGCTCTCCACGGGTGACCTCCAAACCTCCCCATTCCCTTCCCACTCCAGCCCTGGCACATGGCTCAGCTCCCTCCTAGAGCTTGTTGTACATGTCTGGGGGACAGTGTGTGACATGAGGACACCAGCAGCATGGGGGCTCCCAAGAGACCCCTTGGCCCTGCACAGGGGTGGCAAAGGGGACCTGTGCTCCCCTAGCCACCTGGCCATCCTGCTCATCAAAGACGATGTCGCTTTGCAGACCCACACGCAAACCCTGGCGTCACCCAGTGGATGCTTTATCCCAGGGAAAGGGGTGCTCAGCAGGGACGGCAGCCCCAGGAGGGACCCACCCGAAGGTGTTGTGACCGTGTCCCTAATGGAAGCTCTCGGCCAGGTCCAGCTATTTCCCTCCTCATGGCCCCTGGCCCCGGGCGAACCCGCTCCCCCTCTGTCCCGGTGTCAGCTCCCGCTCCCAGCCCAGCACGGGGCTTGCGAAAGCCCCCACACCGGGCTGGCACCGGATCCTCCGGCTAAATCCCGCTGCTTAAAGGCGGGTTAAACCTCCTCGTGTGCCCAAGGCCACCCCTCGTGCCCCTCGGAATTAAGGGATCCGCACCCCACGTGGGTGGCACCCGCAGGGGCTGGGCCCCGCTGCTGCGGGGTGGCTCTGAATGGGCATTTTGTGCCCAGTGCCCCCGTGTCCCTCCCTTCCCGGCTGCCTGCCCTACGTGCCTGTAGCCCACGCTGCCTGCAGCCCACGCTGCCTGCACTCCACGACGAACCCCAAATGCGTGCATACCAGCCACCCTTCACCCCGTGTGCCCGCACCCCAAGCCGCACTGCACCCCGAGGGCCTCGAACCCGTGTTTCCCGGGGCGGGGGCTGGCGCGGAGCGGAACTGAGCGCTCGGGGGCGGGAGCTGTTGCCGGGGCCACGGGAGGGCCCTTCCGGGCGGGAATTTCGGGAAGTGTCGGTAGCGCATCCCCGGCCCGGTCGGGTCTCTCGGCGCCTCCATGGCTCAGCGCATCCTGGCGCTGGCGGCGGAGGAGGCCCCGGAGCGGCTCCAGGAAGCCCTGCAGAGCCTGGGGGAGGCCGAGGTGCGCGGGTACTCCGCGGGGTGGATTCTGTGTGCGGGGTCTGCGCCGCCGGCCTCGGACGGGGCGGGTTGAAGGAGGCTCCTGGGGTGAAGCGCAGCTCACGGCGTCCCCTTCTCTTTTCAGCTGGGCGATATGGTCACAAGGCAGGCCCTGAAGGGGAGGGAGACGGCAGCTTTGCTAAGAGGGATCTTCAAAGGTGGGTGACCTCTGGGTGGGGAGGGGGCTCTGGTCCCAGCCCTGCCGATTGCCGAGGAGCCAGTGGGTCCAGGCAGGCTGGGTGGGTGGTCAGCAGCACAAAAAAGTGTCACTTTTGGTAAAAAACCAGCCGTCACTGTCAATTCGGGGCTGTCACTGGCATCATGACATCCCAAAAGAGATCTGTGGAAATAAGAAACCGGACTGATATATTTTAATGAGCTTGTAAGGGGGATTTAGTTCTGGGAGCCTTTAGGTACCTTGGAGTAGAATTGAACTGGCCAATTGAGAATTAATTGCCAGGCTGATTCTCCTCAGCGTTTTGACACTTCCTGATGTCTGGCAACAGGTCGAGTTGAGTGTACACAGGCTGTGATACAGTGTTGAGTGCTTCAGCCCTTTTATCCAAGAGATTCTCATTTCCTGTGCTCTGGCTTTTATCAGTGCTGTCAGACAGGGAGATGCAGTTCAGGTGACAGTTTACCCTGCTAATTTCCTGCTGTTGAGCAACACCTTGTTACTTGCATAACTATTTATCCACTCTTTGTTTTCTTTCTTTGTTCTAAGGCTCCCCCTGCTCCCAGCAGAGTGGTGTTCTGAGGAGGCTTCAGATTTACAAGCACTGCATCCCACTAGTGGAGTCAGGGGACCTACATCTGGCCAAAGCCTCTGAAATCATAGGGCTGCTGATGCTGGAGGTAGAGGCTCATTCTGGCTGATTATCCTGGGTTCCACTGGGTATTGTTTCATGTGTAGATTGAGGTGCTTCACTCTAGGCCACTGAGGACAGTTTATTCTGTCTTTTCCATGGATCCACCCCGGGCTACGTTGCTGCTGGAATTTGCTCTGGGTGTAAATGTGATTATCTTTGGATGTTTAGACTTAAACTCAAACTTTCAAAGGACATCAGTTTGATTTACTGCTCTGTCCTATGAAGGACAGTACAACACAGAGCTCTTGGGGCTGAACTCCCTTTCTGGGGGATGTTTTGCTGCTGTCCTTTGCCAGGTTTTGGTGGCAGTTTGGGGCATACCTCTGGAATTCTGCTTTGCCACTCTTCAGGCTTTTTCACAGTGTTATGTCTCCTCCCAGGCTCGCCAGCTGCCAGGCTCTGCTCTGGCAGAGCTTGCCACCCTCTTTCTGGAGGTTATCAAAGGTGGCAGGCTGTCTAATGGCAAATCCTTGGAGTTGTTTTCCACTGTCCTCACTGCGTTGGCCAGTTCAAAGGAGAGCCTGGCTTATGGGAAAGGTAACCCCCTCTCTGTTCCTTCTCCTCATCCTGTCTTCCCTTCCTCTGGAATCAGCTCCTAAAAGACTCTGCTTTTTTTTTCAGGTGAACTGAATGGGGAAGAGTTTAAGAAACAGCTGATCAATACCCTCTGCTCCAGCAAGTATGTGTGTCCCTGCCATGTCTCAGTTATGTGGCAAAACAGTGTCTTTCATGTTGTGCTGTGAAAAAAACAAAGCCATCATGATGAGCTGGCTGTCACCTCCTGTGTCAGTGCCCTCCAAGACAGCGTCTCCCCTGCCAGGGAAGGCAGGGGAGCACCCTGTGCCCAGATCTTACATCACCTACTCTTGGGGGGTGCTTGGTTTTATCCCCTTTCCCTAGAGCAGTTGAGAACCATCACTCATCTGGAAGGTTAAGGTGGCAGTGGTGATTTCTGGTGGAAATCTGGTTTCTGATCTTAATATAATAAGATAACATGGAAATGGAGACATTGAATAACTGTAAGTGATAATTCTGCTTGCTCTCAGTTTTATGACATCATTTTATTTTACCAGATGGGATCCTCAGAGTGTAATACATCTGGCCAACATGTTCAGGTAATTCTTTTTCCCTTCAACAACAACACTTTCTTGTGCTGTGGTCATGACCATGTTCTGTTTCATGTGTAGTCTGGGGCAGGTATGAGTAGGAGGTCTGACCATGCCAGGCATGGATCCCATTGGATACAAAGCACAACTGGGTAGGCATGTTCCAAGGACTGGGCAAGGTATCATGGATTTTATTCCCTGTGTGAGTGAGCCTTGGAAAATTAGCAACACCTTAATGAGCAGGTGTAATGGGAGAGCTAAGCACCAGAGGCTGAAGTGTATCCTGGGACAGTGCTGGGGTGTTGGGTGATCTGTGGCAGCTGCTTCTGGTGTGGACTTTGGGAGCACTGGCTGCCTGTTGTTGCATTAGGATCCTGTGTTTAGTTATGGGTTGAATCTGTTGTGGGATTCTGAAGGAAAAAAATGGAAATGATTAGGCTGCATCTTTGATTCCACAGGGATATTCCACTCTCAGGAGAGGAGCTGCAATTTGTAGTGGAAAAGGTCCTTAGGATGTTCTCCAAATTAGACCTCCAGGAAATTCCCCCTCTGGTCTATCAGCTGCTGCTGCTTTCTGCAAAGGTAAAAGCTCCCTCCCTCCCTCCTGCTAAGTGTGTGCCATGAGAAAAAGTCTGCACAGGCTGAGCTACAGGCTGGATCTTGGCAGGAATTCTGATTTTTCCTGAACTGCAGTGGGGAACAGGACACAGCAGGACATCAGTAGGTTGTTTTTTTCCCTAACTCCCTCTAGAATGGAGAAGCTGACTGCTCAGAGAAAGATACAATCTTGATCTTCTGTGTGGGGAAAGATCAAAACCTTTGGGAAATAAGGGATGAGCACATCCTAGCAGACAGCAGAAGGGAATTTTTTCAGTGTTCTTAACTGGTTTTGCTCCTTCTCTGTGGTCTGTGCTCTCTAACAATGGCTGCTGCAGGATGACTGTCCTCTGGGTTGCAGTCTGACTTGTACTGGAAATGTCTCATGGCTTGTGCTCTTCCTGAAGCAGAGGCTGCCAGTGACATCTCTGCCTCTGACAGGGCTGACAGGGTGATTCTGGCTCTTTTGCTTGCTTCATTGGTGACCAAATCAATGCCAAAATGATCCAGGCAAAGACAAATTACCTGTGTCTTAGAGGAGGTCAGTGGGGTCTGCTGGCCAAAATGTGTTGTTAGATTTAATGTTAGGAGTTTGAAAGCTTTTCCAATTGATTGTAACATGAAGGACCTTTCTATTTAATAACAACTTAAAAAAAACCCCCAAACTAAAACAAACAACCATAACATCTGAAAGCTTCAGCTTCTTCCAACTCTTTGGTAAATGCAGTCAAAAGAAACACACAAACTAACCCAGAGTTGCCTCATCTGGAAATGAGTAGCACAGGCCCTACCTCAGTGATTTACTAGGGAAATTAAGGATGCAGTGACATTTGTAATGGGGATGGGAGTTCTCTGGGATACTGCAGGCCCAGCTTAATGTCACGTCCTGCCTTGCAGGGCAGTAAGAAGACAGTTTTAGCAGGAATCATCAGTTTTTTCAATCAGCTGGATAATAGGCAGAAGGAAGAACAGAAGGCTCCGCAGTAAGTTATTTCCCTGTCATCCCCTTTCTTTACTATCTATTTGTAGTCACCCTGATCCTGCCCAGGCCTTCTTGAGTCTGAATTGCCAAACCTGGCACAAGTACAACCTCCCTCATATATAAGAAATTCTTTTTGGCTTCTTGTTTCCTGGTAAACCTTGCAGATCAGTGGACCTCGAGGTGGCCACAGTGCCCCTGGACCAGCTCCGCCACGTGGAAGGCACCATTATTCTCCATATTGTGTCTGTCATCCACCTGCAGCAGGATCTGGGAGAGGAACTGGTCAGACACCTGAAGGTATCACAGAGCTGGAGCAGGCCCTGTCGTTGAAGATGTTGAACTAGGGTTTTAAAAACTTCATTGGTTATCTGTAGAAGGGATTTAATGTATTTTTTTTTTCATGGTCATGTTCACTGCAAACACATCATAGCACTTGTTAAAGAGCTGTGCCTGATAGCTTCCAAATCCTGTGGGATGCTGCAGTTGTTGGTAACAAGCCTTCTGACTGTTGTCACTTTCTAGACTGAGCAACAGAAGGACCCTGGCAGAGCCCTGTGTCCCTTCAGTGTGGCTCTTCTGCTGTCGGTTGCAGTGAAACACAGACTGCAGGAGCAGGTATGTGGGTGACACAGCTTCCATGGGGAACTATGCTGCAGTCCTTGGAAAGGAAGCACAGTTAGGTCACACTCCCATCAGAATTAGGCTTAAAATAATTTCAGGATATTTGTGGGGATCCAGTTAGATCACTGGTGTGCTGCAGTTTACTGGAGACTATAAAAAGACCCCAGAACAATATCAGCATTTTCCAGAGTTGTGATTCCCGTGGTTTTTTATTGTACTATAAGAAAAGCAATGCCTTCTTTTTCTAATGTTCTGGCTCTGTGGTGGCCACCTGAAGAGCATCTGACAGAAGTTACCCTTCTTGAGGCACTTAATGAGGTTGGAGTATTTGTCCTGAGAAAGAAGTGAGTTCCCATTTTTGGCAGGCTCCACTGAAACTTGCTGGTGCTCTTGCTGGAACATACCCAAGACTATACAGGTCCCAATTCAAAGTTCATTTCCTCACACTCAATGTTTTTATGTTCCAGATATTTGATTTCTTGAAAACATCAATCACAAGAAGCTGCAAGGACCTGCAGTTCCTTCAGGCATCCAAGTTTCTGCAGGATTTGTTTCCCCAACAGTATGATGTAACTGCTGTAATTCTGGAAGTGGTGAAAAATAGGTGAGTTCTTGCCACGTGCTGCAGAACACTCAAGGGCTTTGGGAGGGGGAGAGTTTCAGCCTCACTAGAATGCTCTAGAGTGGTAAATACTAGTGATCCGGTGCCAGCAGGGAACAGTGTCAAAATCCAATGTTTTAATCCCAGTTTTATATTGGAGAATTAAAGAAAACAAGGGCAACAAAATGCAACTGTACAAATCTGACCCCTGTACCTCTCAAATCTCAGTGTCCAGTGTTACAAAGACTAAACTGATCTGGGCTGTGTTTCTTACTGGTAAAGCAGCTGATGGACTGAGTCATGCTGCTGGCTGCAGCCTGTGTTCTGATCAAGGGATGAGCAATAGGTTCACTATTCCCTTCCCTGACATGGTTAGTCCCTTAAACACCCTGTGGGACAGCTCTGTCATCTGTCATCTATTGTCCTGAAATTTGATGGGAGATGTTTCTCTCCCATCATCTCTGATTTGAAGATCTTGGTACCAATAGGCTGTTTGTGCATCCCAACTGTAGCTGCCTGCCCTGCTCAGATCAGACTGAAGCACATTATTCCTCATGGTGAGGAAACCTTTGGACTGGAAAGGAAATGTGGTGGTTGCAGAGTCAGGACTGGGAAGATATGTTGTGCTGAGCACCTGTCCCATAGCCTCAGGGGCTATGAGGGGTGTCATCCCTGAAATGATCAAGCATCTCTCACTGCTGCTTTGGACCCTGCAGTGACTGCAGAAGATTCTGCTTTAGGCTGCTCTAATCTAAACCTTTTCTGTGACTAAGTTGTTTCTCTCCTGTTGTGTTTAATATTTTCCTCAGTGCATTTGGCTGGGATCACGTTACTCAGGGCCTGGTGGATCTTGGCTTCAGCCTCATGGAATCATATGAACCCAAAAAGCCCTTTGGAGGAAAAGCTGCTGATGCCACTTATGGCCTTTCAAAAATGCCAGCCCAGCAGGCTTGCAAACTGGGAGCAAGTATCCTGCTGGAAACATTTAAGGTAGTGTAGGCTTTGGAGAGGGTATTTTTGGGAGGGGAAAGGGAACTCTGTTCTTATTGTTTCTTGGTAAATGGTGTCAAAACTTTCATGAAAGATATGGCAGGCAATGTTGTCCAAACAATACTGGATTTAGTCTCCTGCTTGCCCCTGTCCAGCTGGAAGAGGCCAACCTCATAAAGACCTAATCCTAATTGGATCCAGCTGCCACAATACTTGTGTAATCCCTATGACAGTTTCCAAAAAAACTGCTGAGAAGGTAGAGAAATTCAGACATGCAAAGAAAACCTGTCAGAAGTGGGACTCAAGTCACCATCTTCAGTACAGTGGTGTATTTGCATCCCACAGACAATTTGACCCATTTTGTTCCAAATGTCCTGTGTGTGCCTCTCCAGTGTGCTGGTTTTGGTGGCCTGGGGTGAAATCTGTGTGGATTTAGAAGAAAGGAGACTTCTGGCAACCAGTCCCAGCTTAGCTGTCAGATCTGGATTGGCTCTGTACTGCAGGATGGCTGTGCTGTGAGGTACAGGAATATCTTAAATTGATGTAGGTTTTAATTTTTATTTCATTTCTTTCTCATTTCAGGTTCATGAGCCCATCAGAAGTGATATTCTTGACCAGGTCCTGAACAGAGTCCTCACAAAAGCAGCATCCACTGTCAGCCACTTCATAGGTAACAGGGAAGATAAATAAACGTGTCCTGCTCTGTGAACACTCAGAACAAGTTATAGAATAGTAGCCTACTCTGGGTTGGAAGGGGCCTTTTAAGGCCATCTAGTACAACCCCCTTGTAGTGAGCAGGGCCATCTGCAACTAGAGCAGGCTCCAAGCCCTGTCCAGCCTAACTCGGAATGTTTTCAGGGATGAGGCATCTACCACCTCTCTGGGCAACCTCTGCCAGGGTCTCATCACTCTCCTTAGATGTATTATATAGAATATATATTCCTTATTTCTAGTCCAATTCTCCCCTCTTTTAGTTTAAAACTATCACTCCTTGTCCTGTTGCAACAAGCCCTACTAAAAACTTTGTGGCCACTTTTCTTACTGACCTCCTTTAAGATCTGAAAGGCCTCTGAAGAGTCTGCCCAGAGCCTTATCCAGGCTGAACACCCCCAACTCTCAGCCTGTCCTCATAGCAGAAGGGTTCCATCCCCCTGATCATTTTTGTGGCCCTCCTCTGGACCCATTCCAACAGGTCCATGTCTTTCCTGTGCTGAGGACTCCAGAGCTGGACCCAGCATTGCAGGTGGGGTTCACCAGAGCAGAGGGGAAGAATCTCCTCCCTCAAGCTGCTGGCCATGTTGCTTTGGCTGCAGCCCAGAATACAGTTGGCTGAATTGACCTGAAGCCAAGATAATCAGTTGTTCCTTCCCCTCTTCCTGAGGTGTCAGCTGCATCACATTACCTTGCAGTCACTGCAGGTGAAAACCATGTTTGCAGGCAGTTGCCATGGAACAGCTGACGCACAGCAAGTCGGGATCCGTCAGCCAGTGCACGTTCCCAGCCTCACCTGGCCTGGCCTTGCCTTCCTCCTCATCCTTGGGCAGCTGCTTGGAGTTGCTGGGGCCTATGCTGCAGCCTCTTCCCTTGTACCTCAGTGCCCTCTGCTGGGGTGAGACCCTTCAGCCGGGTTGTGAGAGTTTTACACTTCGTGCCCTGCAGCAGAGCTCAGATTTTTCAGTGCTCATCTTATTGTGACCTCTCTGTGTAATGGAGGGGCTTTGATTATTCTGTGTTAGCTCTACAGACATCCTTTGCTCAGATTTTTCTGGCCCCTTGGCAGCAGCTGCTTCTTTTGTCCTCTTATTTTTTCAGACTTGCTGTCCAATATTGTTGTGTCTGCTCCTCTTGTGCTTCAGACTTCATCCTCCAAAGTCACAGAGACCTTTGACAATTTGGCCTTCCTGCCCATTGACACAGTGCAAGGGCTCCTCCGGGCAGTACAGGTAAAGCTTGGCATCTCTCCATGAATATCCTTGCTAGTTGAGTTCCAGTGACAGCTCTAGGCCACAATTATATGCATGATCTAATAACCCTCCTTGTAAAACAAACCCTCATACCCTGTTCGGCGTAGCGTGGAACTGTTCTTCAAGCATGGATTTGCATGTGCCCTCTAGCCAAAGGCATATGGTGTGGTCTGGCGTGGTACCAAAACTGCTCTGTGCTGACCTTTCATCTGGAAGATGCCCAGATGCTGCACACTGTAGAAAACTAAATATACAGTGTTCAGCTGAACAGCTGTAGCTGTCATGTTGATTTTTTTCCTTCCGAGCTATGTCAGTATTTCTCTTTGCCTGGACTGAGATAACTGCCCTGGCTTTGAACTTTTACCTGCTTTGACCAATCTGGGGATAATGGTTCTGTTCCCAAACCCTTGCACTGCATCCTCACTAACCTGAGAAGTTGTCTCGCTTCTACAGCTCTCCAGATTTAATTTTCTATGGTTTAAAAATGTTCTGGTTCTCCTACTGTACTGATGACACTATTGGAAATGCAGGGCCAGATGGGCCTGAGGAAGATGAGCTCATGTGCCCCAAGGGCTTGGCATGCCTTAGTGTTTTTCTCTCCAAGGTATGTCTTCCTTTCCAGCCCCTGCTCAAAGTCAGCATATCAGTGAGGGACTCCCTGATACTTGTTCTCCAAAAAGCTATCTTTTCCAGGTAAGATGGGAAGGGGATCCTTTGAAAAGATTTCTACAACTCACTTATGGTTTTGGAGAAGAAGTGTTTACTTTGTTTTGGCTGTTTGTCTTCTTATTGTGCTCTTCCTGTAACTAGGTTGATCCTAACAAGGGATTCCCAGCAAACTGCCAGGCTCTGAACTGCTTGGGACTGTGCTGCCCTCTTGGGGATACAGTTCCATGGGGCTCAGTCACCCTCTATTTGGGGACCCTTTTTCATTACTTAGTTGATCTTGTTTTCACTTGAGTTTCTTGTTTCCATATTTCCTTATGCTTCTCTTTTGTCCCCCTGACTTACAGGCAGCTGGATGCTCGTAAAGCTGCAGTTGCTGGTTTTTTGCTTCTGCTAAGAAATTTTAAGGTTCTGGGCAGCTTGTCCTCTTCCCAGTGCAGCCAGGCCATTGGTGCCACTCAGGTAAGTTCTGCAGTCCCTGGTGGGGACATGAGACAGTCTCATTACTAATAAGCACTGTTTGAAACCCATCAAGTTTCCCCAGAATGGAAATAAAACTTCATCAGGGATTAGTCCTGGAAGGAAAGCTTTGGGAAAGCTCTTGTGTGCCAAGAGAAGCTGGCCTAGGGTCTTTGCTTCTCAGCATCACTCTCTCCTACAGCACCAGTGTTCTGGGGAGCATTCACACTGCTCCATGATGGTGATGATGATGAAGAGCCTGGCAGCACACCCAGGACTATTGCAGTGATTGTTTAGGGGCCAGGCCCCTCATCACCTTGCTCCTGTGTTGTGATATTTGAGAATTACAGCCAGTATAACGTGACTAATATTCCCTCCCAGGTTCAGGCAGATGTTCATGCCTGCTACAATTCTGCAGCTAATGAGGCCTTCTGCCTGGAGATCCTGGGCAGCCTGAGGCGGTGTCTGAACCAGCAGGCGGATGTTCGGCTCATGTTGTACGAGGTAAACACTTTCTTCCCTCTCCTTCTGAGCAGCCACTAGCTCTTCTGTAGTCTGGTTCTACTGCAGCCCCAGGTAAACAACGATCACTTCTGGTGGAAAACAACCTAGCTCAGTTATGTTCTTCATGGGACACGTGTACCAATGTCTTGAATCCTGCTTCCTTTTAGTTTGGACCGTTATAAGCCCAAAGGCATCCTGATGTATCTTCTTTATCTCACACACTGCTTAAGAGCAAAAGTGTGGCAGAGTCTCTCTTCTCATGGTGTGGCCTAGGAAATGGGAAGCATGTTCAGCGCCCAGTGTTGTAATGGGGATTAGGTGCAAGCAGAGTTGTGAGTTGGGGGTTACTGATGGGCTCCAAAAAAAAACCTGACTGGATAGTAGGGGAAGCTTCTGTAGAAGCTGCTTCAGGATTCTCTTTTCTCCTCTTCCTTTTGCAAGTTTCTATAAAGGTTTGTCTGTCCCTCAGATTTCTTGTGACAAATGATCTAATAGATAAAGAGCCATTTGTAAGTGCGTATCTTAGCTCCTGAGGTAACTGTGGGGTACTACCTTGAGAAAAAACCAAAACTGCTCAGGTCAGAGTGATTTTGTTTCCTTCTTGACTTGCTTCGACTGACCTTTGGTAATCTGCAAGTTTTGGACTTGCTTTATCCATCCACTGAGTTTTCTCAGTCTGAAGGACTTTTTTTGCCTCCTACAGTTTCCCCACTGACTTGTTTTGCCTTTGAAGCAGGATTTCACAGTTTGAAGTTGGATCTGGTGCTAGTGTTAAATAGCAGTGAAAGTCACTCTGGGCTTGATGCCACTGCTGCTAGGGAGATACAGCTTGTGAGAGGGCCCCTGTGAGGAAATTCATCCACTTTCTGATTCATACCTTCTTTCTGCAGTGCCCTTGCCTTGCCAGGTATGGGGTTTTACACGGAGCACATTGTTACTTCCTCGTGGCTCCTTGTGGTGCCAGAGGGTCGCTGCTGCCTTGTGACACCAACTTACCATCCATATGGTTCCTTTTCTCCTCTGTGTCAGCCACCTTCTCCTTCCTTTCTGTCTCCAGGGATTTTATGATGTCCTCCGCAGGAATTCCCAGTTGGCCAGCTCGATCATGGAAACACTTCTGGCCCAGGTAAAGTTCTGCTGTGTGGCATGGCTGCAGAGACTTAAGGATTGTGCACTGCAACCACTCTAGCAAGCAATGCAGGCTATAAAATAATGGGGAAAATAGTTCTCCCCTACACTCCAAACATGTTGTAAAGTGCTGTGGCACTTCTCTAAGGGGCGTTCAAATCCCTGCTATGCCAAGAGAGCAGGCTGTGTAAACATCTGGAGACTGGTTCATGTCCTGTCATGGGGTGGAAGAGAAAGTATCCCTTGGAGCCCTCTCCAACCCTTCAGCAGTGGGATGTGGGGAGAAGTGTGAGCCCAGACAAGTGCTTTGTGCCTTCCCTGTTCCTCAGCCGTGTGCAACATTCCCCTCCCATGCTTCCCCAAGGATGTGTGCTGACACAGTCATCATTATTGCTGTCCTCCCATCGGGAGAATACCCAAGTCCATGGAGGATCTGGGAGGATTAACTCATCCCCCAACAGTGTTGCTCATGGCAACAAGACAATCACATTTCCTCAATCCATTGGACAGGCTGTGCTTTCTTTGAGACAAGTAATTTTCTTCCCTTTAATCATCCATAGAGTTCATACTGGCTAATTCCAGCTTTCCCATGACAGCATAGGGTCTGAGAAAGGAACATGAACAGCCAAGGCAGCTTTTGGGTAGCAGAGGACACTTAATGAGAACTTTGTGTAAATGTACAAAATTTTATAGCATAGCTACATATGTAACTTTCCCTATTCAGTTCCAATCCTAGATCAGTACTCCAAGCATATCTCCTTCCTGTGGTGTGCCAAACAGCCAGGAATTGGTGCAATCATGGTCCCTCATGGATTTGTTTCAGTAGCTCCACAACTGTCTACACTCTGAGGCTGGGGAGCTGGGTGCCACAGCAGGGCCAAGTGCTCAGCTGGGTGACAGGGCAGCAGGTTCCTTGTCCTCCCTGTTTGCAGGGTGGGTAGCACTGCAGATGGAATGTGAGGAATACTGTCCATTGAGGCAACACAAGTGGTCAGGTACATAGGGAAGTGATGCGTCCCTGCTGAGAGGCACATAAGCAATTCAAGAGATGATTTTAATTACTAATAGACCAAATGACGTGGCTCACATACAGGTACAGTCCCATTATTACAGTGGCATTTCTCACTTCAGAGAAGGGAGTACAAAGATTATCATATTCTGTTTTCAAACAACCTAAGAGGCTCAGTTACCAAGTAACTGGTTATTTTTATTTCTCATTTTCTGTGACAGATAAAGCAATATTACTTGCCCCAGCCAGACCTCCTGCCTCCTCTGAAACTTGAGGGATGTATTATTGCTCAAGGAGATCAAATCTTTCTGCAAGAACCTCTGGTAAGAGCTATACTGACTGGCTGCAGCTGCAAGCTCATCTGTTCCACAACATTTTAGTTGTGCTGCTACATGAGCTAAATACCTTGTGTTCCATCAGCCTCTTCTAGCCTGGAGCAATTCTTTTAATGGCAGTAGAGCTGGGTGTCTCCCCCCGTCTCAGGCTGTTAGAGCTTTGCTAGCATCGTGGTTTAGGGGACCTGTGTGAAAAGTGCTCTTAGTGGAGTGAAAAACAGTGTAGTTGTGTTATCCTCTATTGAGCTCACTTTGCTTGGTGTTTTTTCCCCTCCTTCAACTTAATTCCATGTAAAATAGACTGTAGCAGGGGGAATAATCTGCCCTTTGGTTTTGTTCCTTTGAAATTGTTGGAGATGAGACCTCGATTCATTGGATTTCAGAGGGAGCAAATTCAAATTAATGACTTTGTTTTCCCCTAAGGAAGCTCCTGTGCTGTGTGCAGCAGCACAGCCAGGAAGGGAGCAGACACTTGGCTAGAGTGAGAGCCCTTTTGGAAATTCCCTTCCCACTTCCTTCAGCAGCTGAGGTAAATGGGTTGAGGGAGCAGTGGGAGTTAATTCTCTCCATCCCATCTAGGACAGTGTTGTCTAGAACTGGGAATCTGTGCATTAGGATCAGCGATCCCCTCCAATCTTGAGTCTCACCTGAACCTCCAAAGGCAGCCATGGCTTTTTGTGTCCAACTATAGCAGTCTAGCCTGAGTCCCTCTCTGCCACTGACCTGAAACTAGAAGGCTGAGTGTGCTACTGTGTTCTCTTCCTTCAGGCCCATCTGCTCTGCTGCATCCAGCACTGTCTCTCCTGGTACAAGAGCACTGTGCATCCGTGCCAAGGAGCTGAAGATGATGACGAGGAGGAGGAGGATGTGGGATTTGAGCAAAGCTTTGAAGAGATGCTGGAATCTGTCACACGACGAATGATCAAGAGCGAGTTGGAAGATTTTGAACTGGTAAATCACATTTTCAGTTTGACTCAGTGGAAGAAGACACTGAGTTCTTGTCAGGTCTTGAAAAGATTTTCTCCCTTGTTTCCCTAGGATAAATCGGCAGATTTCTCTCTGTCTTCTGGCGTTGGTGTGAAGAATAACATCTATGCCATACAGGTGATGGGAATCTGTGAGGTCCTGATTGAGTACAATTTCAACATAGGGCATTTCAGGTAAAACATCAAAGCTCACCCTCCAGCACTAGCTGTGCTGTGCCTAGCTCTTCAGAGCAGCCTTGCTGCAGGCACAGGACAGCAGCGCCAGCACAGAATCAGTGATGCTTTTGGAGTGTGGGTGCCTTATGGCACAGACACAGAACCTGGGGGAGCCTTTTCTTTTCCAGTGTCGTGGGAGATGAGAGGTGACATTTTGTAGAAGAACAGGTCAGGGAAGAAGGATGAGGTGTAAACTGTTAGGGAGGCAAGAAGATGTCATGTGTCATGGTCTTACCATTTAGAAAGTGTCATTGTATAATTTGGCAGCAAGGTTCAGGTGGGAAGCTAGAAGACTGGATTTTCTCCATTAATGCTTTTTCCTACTTTATTGCAGTAAAAACAGGTTTGAGGATGTCCTAGGCCTGTTTACATGTTACAACAAACTCTCTGAAATCCTGAAGGAGAAAGCTGGAAAGAACAAATCTACCTTGGGCAACAAAACTGCACGAAGCTTTCTGTCGATGGGTTTTGTATCTACTCTGCTCACAGCTCTGTTCAGGTGAGAAGCTGTCACACCTGGAGTGGCTTTAAGGCCTATTCCCAAGCTGCTCTCATGGTGTCTGCATGCTGTCTGTCTTGTGCCCTGAATACACAGTAAAGATGCTTTCATTTTTGTACAAAGCATGTATGGTAACTTGCATGCACTTGTTGTCTGGAAAGCGTTGTAGTCCAGGCAGGAACCATAGCTGTGTAACTCCTGGTATTGACAAACCAGCTTTCCTGGGCCTTGCTTATAGCAAGACCTCAGAGAGTCTCTGCAATTCCAGTTCTGGGCTATTCCCCAGACAACAGACTCCAGCTTTTGAGCTCCAGTTCTCTGGCACAGAGCCAGACATCAATTCAGCCCCTGTGTGCTAGTGTATTTGGAAAGGCTGGTGCAACTCCATCCTCCCAAGAGTTCGCTACAAGCTACCAAAACAAAGGGCCTTTTCCAACCTCAATTCAGCTCATGATCTTTTTTTTGCAAACGAGTGTTTAGATTCTGAATCCTGTAGGCCATTCCTCTGCTTTTTCAGCACATCCTCAGTTCTTTAATTCTTCAGGGACAATGCCCAGAGCCACGAGGAGAGCCTGGCAGTTCTGCGCTCCAGCACAGAGTTCCTCCGTTACGCTGTCAGCGTAGCTCTGCAGAAGGTGCAGCAGCTGGAGGAGACAGGACAAACTGATGGGCCAGATGGACAAAATCCTGAGAAGATGTTTCAGAACCTCTGTAAAATCACACGGTGAGTCGTTGTGGCATGTGAAGGTAGCAGCTCTGAAAGGCAGAAGTGCATTTGGGAGGGTTTTTGATTCTCAGGTAGGGTTTTAATAGAGGAAGGCAGTCCATAACTTTTTCAAACAGTTATTATTACTGGGTTGAGATCATTGCCTTTCTTTGCTCCTGAGAAATCAACTACATTTTCTGTGCCAGAGTGAGTGATGTACTGCTGATAAGGGTACTTGGCCTGGAAGAACCAAACACCATCAAATTCTCATTTTCAGCCTCTTTCTGACTTTTGGTTCATCACTCATTGTCACAGAGGAGATAGGATGGTCACAGACTGGATTCTTGAGACCACTGGGATGCAATGATGTTGAAATTCCCTTCTAGCTACAATATAGAGCAGACCTGAGAAGGACACAAGCTTTAGAAAACATTTGTTTAGAACTTCTGCAAGATGCTTGAAGACATTTGTGCATCTAATCCTTTGGAAATCCAAGAATGTTAGCCATGTAAATGTCTTTTGGGATCTAGGTCATATCTGCATGGGGCCTTTTCAGATCCCTGTCAGCAGAGAGCACAAAATGCAAATTACCTCTGCCATGAATAATGCCTGTTTTGTGTCTCGCCCCAAATAATAGAGGCTATTTTTGTTGCAGTCATTAGGACTACATGTGAGCTACATGTTTTGTGTGATTGGTTGTTGAAATAGAATAAGATCATCTGTGTAGGCAACAGAACTAATGAGAAGAAAGGAGAGGGAACAAAAAGGGAAGAAGTGGGCTTAGGGGAGCAGGAAAAAGATGTTTGCCTACAAATAGAAAAGTCTCTTTTGAGCTAAACACTTTTTCTTTCTTCAAAGCTTTTTCTTTCCCTTTGCCTGCCTTTACCTTTCTGTTTTTATTTATATAGACTGCTGTAGTGATATCTGACATTTCACAGATTCAAACTGCCAAGAGAAAAGCTCTTTTTGTCACTGACAGATTTGATACCCGTGGTCAGTGCTTGGGTAGTCTGAGACAGAAGGAAAGGCAGGTGGAAGAAATGAATGTATAAAGATGGACTTGAAATGGGATTGGAAGGTCCCTTGGCACCTGGAAATAATTAAATTATTTAGCTGTGCAGGAAGAGTGCAGTAGCTGTTTTGCTGACATTGAAACAAAATCTTCTTAAAAATGGATTTCTTCTCCCTTCACTTTCCTATAGGAAAAAACCCTTCCAAGTTAGTTATATTAAAAATACGATCCTAAGAGTAGAACCTGTGACCAGCCCTGTTCCAGTTCTGCACTGTGCAGCCAGCTTCACTGGAGTGTGTGATGTTAACTCCTCTCCCATCCCATAGGGTTCTTCTTTGGAGGTACACTTCAATTCCCACTGCTGTTGAAGAGTCAGGGAAGAAGAAGGGCAAGAGCATTTCACTGCTGTGCTTGGAAGGTTTGCTGCGGATCTTCAACACGGTGCAGCAGCTGTACCCTGCCAAGATCCCCCACTTTCTACAAGCCCTAGGTAGGCACGTGGTACACCCCTGTTCTGCTTTCTAGCCTTCATGATTCCAGCCCATGTGTGGGAAGTTAGAGACCCAGTGCCTCTTACTCAGAACTAGGGAGAGAGGGGTCTGGTCCTTGTCTTAATAACAGGTTGGACTTGGTAGCATTGATTTTTTTTTTTTCTCCCCAGAAGAGGCAAGTTCCAGAGCTATCTTTACCTGCTTTTGTAGAGCTCTCAGTCTGTCAGCAGAGGACAGTTGGGGTCTGATACAGCATTCTATTTGAAGTTTGCCTTTAACACATTTTTGTGCTCACCACGGTTTTGCAGGCTGTATTCCTCCTCTAGCTGTGAGCAGTTGCAGTCTTTCCCACTTTTGGAAATAAATCCTGTATTCTGCTCTTGGCATTTAAGCTTTTTTTTTTCTGCACCTTTCTGTCTCTGCCAGATATTACTGATGGTGACGCAGAAGAAACGGATATTAATGTCACAGAGAAAGCTGCCTTCCAGATCCGACAGTTTCAGGTGAGTACCACTGTGTGCTGCAAGTGTTCCAAAGCACTGGTAATTCTGGCAGAAAACGCCTCGAGCTCTCTGTTGCTTGACCACAGGATTGACTGTGTGATAGAAACTCTGACAGTGATTCACTAGCAGTTTAGAAAAGTTTCTGATCCCTAAGAAAAGCTCCTTCAGGGTTCTGTGCAGAGCTGAAGTACACTTATATTTACAGAGCTATAGGGTCCTTCAGTGCAGCATCAACTTCTCTTTGTAGAAGTCATACTGAATCATATTTGGGCCTCTGTGTAAGTGCTCAGAGCCAAAACCAGCCTTTGAGCTTTAGAAGAGACCTCTTTTTTTCTATTCTCTGTCATTCTTCTTGTTGCCAATTCCTTTATCTGCTGCAGCTTCTGAATATCTGCTGCTTAAAATAGCCTTGCAACAAGCACGCACACTCAGGAGCTCTGTCTTTCCTTCCCATGATCAGAGGTCCCTGGTGAACCAGTTCAGCAGTGCTGAAGATGACTTCAACTCCAAGGAAACACAGTCACTTATCACAGTTCTCTCCACCTTGTCCAAACTCCTGGATCCAGCCTCTCAACAGGTACTTCACAACCTTCCTGGGGTGGCAGCCATAGGTGTGGGAAGCAGGTTGTTAGATTGGATTGGGTTGACATCTGAGGGCTCTGTCGTGTGTGTGTGTGTGTGTGTGTGTGTGTGTGTGTTCTGCCTTCTGCAGACCACACCATGCCAAGGTGACATCAGTGTTTGTTACATTATCAAGCACACTGCTGTCACACACGTCCAAGGACAGTTAGGAATAAGATGTTTTTCATCTCACTCCTGCATGTTCTGATCCTGCCTTGGGGCACCTGGAGTCTGAATGACTTGTTCACCTGAGCAGGAGCTCCTCACAGAGCCTAGTTGTGCTATTCTACGTGGGAAGAGATCCAAAAAAGGCCAGCAGGCTTGTGACCAGTCCAAATTGGCTGAGTGCCTAATTCCTTCTATACGAGGAGGCATTTTCTAAAGTGCTTCAATCTTACAAGCAAGGGACTGCACTCAAAGTCTGCCAGAAGTCTGGAGTCATTATTGATCTTAAATTAAATGGAGCTGCTATTCTGTCCAGGGCAATGTACAGCCATTCCTTATGTCCTGGATCTCAGCTTTCCACTTATTAGTAGGTTAAGTGTCCCTTGTGGGACTTCAGAGAGCATAGCTGGGTGTCTCTCAGAGGGGACTCTGCTTATCTCTCCTCACTGTGATTCATTGTCTTAATTTGCTTTTATTTTTTATTATTAGTTTTGTACTCTCGAAATCTGTTTCAAAGCCATATCTTTTCTCCCCTTGTACAGTTCCTTCAATTCCTGACTTGGACAGTCAAAGTTTGCAAAGAAAATGCTCTTGGTAAGTTAGCTTTGGGGAACATGTTTGGATGTGATGTGTCAGGCCTGATATCAGACCGTTAGATGCTCTTCTGTTGTCTCCTGTTTTCACCTCTGTTACTGACACATTCAGGTCCCATTCTGTGGCAGATTGCTGTGACATCGTGGTTATTTTAGGGAAGAAACTCCATCTCTTTAAATATTGGTGTTGCTGAAGAAAGAGAAGGCACTTAGTGACTTTTCTCCCTTGTTATTTAGCACATCTGGTGCTCCAAGCTGGATTTATACTCTGGAAAGCTATTACTCTTCCCAGAGTTTGCATCATGCTTCCTCAATGCTTCTATAGGAGCTGAGCTCTCCAGTGGCCATACATCCCCTTGCAGCATTCTATGGGATGCCTGATGTTGTAAACTCTGGTTTTCTAACTGCAGCATTGTGATAGGATTTTCACCTACTGTGTGTTGTTTATGGGAATACAGACTGTTCCATCCACCCTGAATCCTAGACTTGCCCTTGCTGGGAGGCTGATGTTCCTAAATAGCTAGGGGAGCCCTGCAGCTGGTAACCTGTTGTTTGTTTGCTTTTCCCTTTTTCCCTTCCCCACAGAGGATATCTCCTGCTGCAAGGGTTTGCTGTCCCTGCTCTTCAGTCTCCATGTTCTGTACAAGAGCTCTGTGGGTCTGCTGCGTGAACTTGCACAAGACATCCACGCCTGCCTGGGAGACATTGATCAGGTGTGAGGCAGAAGCAGCCAAAGTCTTCATCACTTGGTGATGTCAGGACAGAACTGAGTGCATCTCTGGCACAAACTGTGTGATAACAGCTGAAGTCTCACCAGAAATGTGTTCTCTCTCCTCCAACCAGGATGTAGAATTGGAGAGTCGGTCCCATTTTGCCATAGTGAATGCCAAGACTGCAGCCCCTACTGTCTGTGTGAGTCAAAAGAGGGGGGGGTGGAACACCCTGTAGTGTCCAGGGCTACCCTGCTACAAGGGGCTTGTAGATTCCTACTGTGCCAAACTCCTCCAAGAACCTGTTTTGTTCTTGGTGTTTCTGTCTCAGCTGCTGGTTCTGGGTCAGGCAGATAAGGTCCTTGAAGAGGTGGATTGGCTGATCAAGAAACTCACCAGTCTGGGATCAGACACATCAGGTAATAAAAGTGGTCCATTTCTTACTGTTACACTTTTGTTAAAACCAGATGAAGATAGAGAGCAAAAAAGATATTTGGGGTTACTGCTGTAGCATCATTTAAGAGCAGGTTAAACTCCCTTAAGCTGATTCCACATGAGCAATGTAAGATAGAAAGTATTGTCACAAATCCCTCCAATGATTGTTTTCCCTGTGCCACACTGGTGCTTTGTACACCAGAAGCAAAGGTGGTCTTTTGTGCCTTCCATCTACATAACTGGATTCATTAGACACACATTCACCAAGTATTCATCTCTCTCTTCTAGAAGAGACTTCTCAGGCATCAAACCAAAGCCAGGCTCTGGAGAAAGGTGTAATTCTGCAGCTGGGAACTCTACTGACAGTTTATCATGAGCTGGTACAGACAGCACTCCCTGCAGGGAGCTGTGTGGACACACTGCTGAGAAGCCTCAGCAAGACATACGCAATTCTCACCTCCCTCATCAAACATGTGAGTGCTGCTCTGCTGACAGGGGGCTGACTGGGATCTAAAAACTTCTTCCTCATATCCTACAGCAAGCTCACAGTGACCCCTGGCAGCAGCTACATTCAGAATTCTCCTGCAGGAGTCGACTCCTTCCTTATTCTGTTGGCTTTCATGTCCTCCATGCCATCACCTTTCTACAGCAGTGATAGTTTTCCCAGTGGAGACAAGGAAAGCTTCTCTCCAGCTGACTCTGGCTGTGTGGGGCTTGGGGTGGCTCTTTCCAGTGTTTTGTAGACTCCCCTGGATTCACAGCTTGCCACAGTGAACAGTGCTAGTGATGTTCTCATGGTGCTCAGCCCTCCTGCCCTTGCTGCTCCTTCCCATCTCAGGCTTGAGGCATTGGACTGGGGGAACTGGGCCATGAGAACAGGCCTGTGGAGCTGGCTTCAGACAAAGTGGTGAATTCTCTTTAGCTGTCTCACAGCTCTGGAATGCAGCTGTGGCATTTGGGACACAGCAAGCCCCTGGGAAGGGTCTTTCTTGCCAACCCTGCCCTCCCCACTGTGCCTGTAGATAAACTGCTTTGAGCCCTGCCTGGAAGCAGGGTGCCTAGAAAAAAACATCTTCCCTGTGTTCCTTGCAGTACATCCAAGCTTGTCGCTGCTCCTCCACCGTGATTCCAGGGAGGCTGGAAAAGCTGGTGAGTGTGAGCAAATTGCTGGAGGAAATGGCTCATTGCCTGGAGTTGGGAGTAAAACCAACCTCTGCTTCTTTGCAGGTGAAGCTCTCAGGTTCCCATTTGACCCCACAGTGTTACTCATTCATTACTTATGTACAGGTAAGATGGAAATTAACTGTGGCAAAATCACATTTGGTCTAGCTGCTGCTGAGGGGTGTATCAGCTGCAGCACATCAGCACCTCTGAGGATTATTAATCTTCTTGACATGATTTGAGTTTCTTCTATTTCAAGCTTTACTCTGTCAAATAATAGTATAAGGTATTTCAGCACCACTGGGGACCAAGCATGTTGAGTTCTGCTTGAGCAGGGAAGGAAGAGTGTTTGGGGAGATGGTTTTTAGCTTTTATTTTCCCTTCTCTGTTCATGTCATGTTTTTTTTTCCAGATGAGATTAATACTGCTGTTAACAACAATGGCAAATAAAGGTCAACAACACTGCAGTCATCACAGTGTAAAGTAACGTGGGTGCCAGAGACTGCAGTGCCAAAGATAGGATTTAGCTGTTTGGAGAGGAATTGGGTGCTTGAGTGAGGAATTGTGCAACAGGCATGGCATCTTGGGGAAAGGACAGTGGTGTGCAGAGCTGCCACTCCTGGGCACTACTCACACATGCATATTTCTGAATGTATAAATTAGGAAATTAGCTTTCCCTTCCTCCTTTTTTTTTTTTTTTTTTTTTTTTTTGAGATTGCCTCCAATTCATCATTGAATGATGAATCCTCCCTTGTATCATTGCCTTTCTGTCATCTAGCTGGTAATGCTGTTACTTGGCTGGCCCTTCGTCCCTGCTTACCCTCTAATGCCACATCTTTTGTCATCCTCCTTCAGAACATCCACAGTGAGAGCTTAAGCTTTGCAGAAGAGAAGAAAAAGAAGAAAAAAGAGGATGAAGCTGCTGCAGTCTCCACAGTCATGGTAAGTTTGGCTCACTCCCTACTAGACATGGGCTATATTTGACCTGGGGATCATATGCCAAGGCTGGTGTTACCTGGTGGCTTCTTACAACAAACTGGTATTTGGGCAAATTTATTCTGCCTTAACTTCAGAGAAAAGTCTACAACAAACCCAAACACACAGAAAACCCAACCAAAACCAGACACCTTCACCAAGAGCTTAGACATGAACAAAGGTTGGGTCTGGATAGTCTGTCTGATTTTTATCCTTTGGGGAAAGCTACACAATTATAGAAAAAGGCTAATTTATTGGAACCAATGCTGCATTCCACTTAAGTATTTTTTAATTTTATCTTTACTTTAAAGTAGTGGATTCTACTAAAGTAATGGAGTTGAGAATGACTGGATGACTTGGTTGGGAGCAAGTGAACAGGCTGGCAGGTTTCTGGTCTTTTATGTCCTTTGTGCTCTCAGCCAGCATTGCTTCTGTCTTGTCAGTTGTCCCAGACATTCCTGTGATGTTAAGAGTTTAAAAGCCATGCAAGTGATCTTCTGAGCTGTTCCCTGAGTGTACTGAAACAGGCTGAAATGCTGCATGTCCTTTTCCCACTCTGTCAGCACAGGGAACAAACATCAGTGGTGGTAAATAAACAGGGCAGCCCCCTCCTGCAACAGCCACGTGCTTGTCACCTGGAAGGCATATGCCTGGGGTGCCTTTGAAGAGCTGGAGCAGAAGAGGTTTTGCTCAGCTGGGCAGCAGAGTACAAGACAACATACCACAGCTCTGTAGTGAGGCTGTCCTGTGGAGGGGCCAATTTTAAACCAGTAAGAAACTGGTGAGGCTTGCTGGGGCAGGGCTGCTGCAAAGAAAGGCCACTAAAAATACTTTTCTAAGCTGGGAGCCTTGCAGTCTTCATGTCACTTCCAAATCTGACCTATCAATCACCCTCCTTTCTGCATTTCAGGCCAAGGTGCTTCGGGACACCAAGCCCATCCCAAACCTGATTTTTGCAATTGAGCAATATGAGAAGTTCCTCATCCATCTCTCCAAGAAATCAAAGGTAATGGAAATTGGAGCTCTTCTGGTGACCCCAAACTTAGTGAAACAGTGAGACCAGGGGCATGGTGAAGGGCTATTGCTGATCCACCTCTTAAAGTCTCAATACTCAGATCAGGAAGGTGGGAGGAGCTTGTACTCTTTCAGCCTTGGCCCAAGCTCCTGGCCCAATCCTGAGTCGCTGCTGATACCAGCAGGTGCCAAGGGCAGTGCTGCCTCTGACCTAACATCCTTTAGGTTCTGGTTGAGCAGAAACACACCCCATACCAGCTTTCCTCATCCCTCTCCCCCAGTTTGTTTCATAAGCAGGAGAGAAATGTAGCACCATGAGGTACTACATGACAGTGAGAGGAACTGGTGATTACTGGGCTTTGTGGGCCACTGGATTGCACAGGGGCAGGTGCTTTTTCACCAACATTGTGCTTCAGTCCTGCACCATTACTGTGCTGGACTTGCTCCCAGTGCTAAGCAAAGGACTAGGCAGGGTAAAAACTGAGATGCTACTGGTGTAATATCCTCTTCTCCTTTCACCCTGGTGGCTGCAGGTGAATTTGATGCAATATATGAAGCTGAGCACCTCCCGGGACTTCCGCATCAACGCAGCCGTGCTGGACAGTGCCCTGCAGGAGCAGAGCACAGAAGATGCTGAAAATGAGCCAGACAATGACCAGGTGAGGATCCATCCAGCTGCTTCTACCCATAGGCTTCCCCCTCTTTTGAGGCCAACTGTCTGTTGTGAGCTGGGCAGGTATATGTGAAATCAGGACTGGCTGTCTTCCCTGGGTTCACTCTCACTAATACTGAGCTGAGAGTGATCTTAGTCTGGCCAACAACCCCTGCACCCAGCCCTCTGCCCTGAGGCCCATCAGCTTTGAGGACCTACTGGCTGGCCAGCATCAGACCTTTGCAACATGATGCAATGTGGTTTTGCATCCAGGTTAACACCTGTAGATAAACATCTGGCAGGGCACACTCTGCATGGAATCCTCCTCCTCAGAGCCATCTCCTCGACCAGATAGTGCTGGTGAAGGCAGCACAACCTGTGCTGGATAAACAAACCAAACCATTTACTTCACTGATTGTCCAGGTTTTTATTGGTGCTTCTGTCCATATTTTCCTGAGTGTTTTAACAAGCCAAACCTCAGCACACACACTCCTTGTCCTGTGCCACTGATAACCTGTGGTCTCAGTTCCAGCATGAACTGGGGTGGTCCACAGGGGAAGTCTCAGTGAGTAAGGAGTTCCCCATTTGGGTCATTTTGTTAGGGAGGGAAAAAAAAAAAAAAAAAAGGCGAGCTAGATCTTGTTCTGCACACTGGCTTCTTGCTTTAGGTAAGCACTCCTTAGACTAATTGCACAAACACAATCCCACTCTGTACTGCTCCTCTCTCCCTCCTCTCTCCAGAGCAGCACAGCAGAGCAGACAGATGAGAACCAGGAACCCAAAAAGAAGAGACAGCGAAAAAAATAAAGCTGGGGCTGCTGCTGCTGCCTCCTCCTGCAGTGCCTGTTCCACTGCAGACTCACCTTGATCTTGGAGACCTGCATGGATGGAGAGGAGGGTGTGTTGTTTGTCTTGCCAAATACTTGCAAATTCTTCCTTCATGCCCCTGGGCTTGCAAGCAGACTCTGGCCCCTAGCTCAGGTTGTACAGCTGGCTGCTGCCCTCAGAAGCACCTCTGCTATTCAAACATGCTGCTATGAAACCTTCCCTGGGAGCAGTGAGTAGGATCAGTCCCTGCCAAAAGCTCTTCTTCCAAAAGGACAGCCAGGCTCTGGCACACAGTCTGGACTCTGGCATCATCACTTCTCCAGCGAGCCTTTGGTTATTTCAATGAGCTGATATATATCCAGTGCTTCTCCTGGAAGACAATGGGACAGTCAGTTCCCTGCACACTTCAGCACACCCAGTGACTGTAACAGAGACAGTCACGATTTGCTTTAGGTGTAGCACACAAAAAACCCCACCTCAATCTATTCAAACTTCTGTTTTGGGGGGGTGGTGTAAATGCAGGAACCAGCACCAGGGGGAAGCTGGAACCAGGAGCTGAAGCTGCCTGCTACTCTTGAGAGCAGAGGAAAGGCAGGGTTTCCTGCTATGGTCTGGCTGACCCTGGTGTGATGCACTTGTTTAACTTGCCTTGTTCTGGGTGAGGACAGAAGTTCCTTTTTTTGCCTACAGAACACCAATTCTGTTTCTAAAAGCACACTTTGCCTGTAAGAGTCTGAATAAAGGTGGAGTGTCTGTTATGTCCAAAAATCTGAGGGCAGGTTCTTCTTATCTGGGAACACACTGCCACAGCAGTTAAATGTTTGCCTGCAGCAGTTAGAGGGTTATATTGTGTGTGGGCACAGCTGGGGCACAGCACAGCAATGCCACAGGGCACTCTGAGCAGCTGGGTGGGCTAAGGGGGAGTGGGAAAGTACTGAGGGCTGCAAAATCCACAAGGCTATTGAGATGCCTCATGGCAGAGAGGGAACAATTCAATCTCAGGTGGTGTTACAAGTGCCCAGGAACCTCCTTGCTGAGGGGCACAAAACAAAGCAGGGGGACAAGGGGTAACAGAGCCAGGGCTGGCTCATCAGTATCAGAAATATTTGGAAGCAGCAGCACTACCTGAGGACTAACAGGAAAGGGGGACAGAGGGGCTGGCACCAGAGTGGTGGCACCCCAGCAGGGCAGGTGCTAGGTCAGGAAAGAAGGGGCTCATGAGGAGCCTCTGCCCACCAGAACAACTGCTTAGGCCAGGGGGGAGATGTATGCAGTGGAGA
The DNA here is from genome assembly GCA_025447755.1 of Corythornis vintsioides. Taxonomy (NCBI): domain Eukaryota; kingdom Metazoa; phylum Chordata; class Aves; order Coraciiformes; family Alcedinidae; genus Corythornis; species Corythornis vintsioides. Next base: position 12,093 of record JAOEGS010017305.1, on the reverse strand, counting down.
TTACAGGGGTCTTAGCCTGCACGGACACCACTCACCTTGAGGGATGCCATATTTCTTCTCCATCCCTGAGGGATTTGATGGGGTCACGCAGTTCATGGTCACCTCTTTCCTCAAGCACTGGTCAACATCCACTGCACTGAAGAAAGCCACCGACTGTGGCAGATCCTGGAGGCCCAGTTTGTAGGCAAACATAGACCTGGAAGAACAAGAGACCAGGCGGGATGTTGTCACACATAACCCTAAGCTTTGTCACACCCATCTGATCAGCCCCAACTCCACAACACACCAGTCAGACTCCACCAGCAGGTTATTTTGTGCCCCTGTCACTCAGCAGCTGGAAGAGAAGTTGCTTTTTAACTGCTGGGTAGCAGGAGAGTCAAGCATCACTGAAGTGGATGTGGGAGGAATGTTGTGCCAGCAGGTTGAACCTCCGTGGAGGTGAGGAAGGACCCAGACCCTGGCTAATCCTCCCAGGATGGGAGGATGCTGGATTTTCCCAGCAGGAAGCCCTGTGCTGGCAGGAGTCTGCACAAAGGCAGAACATCAGGACGGCTGCACCTGCTGTGCCAGCACTGACAGGCTGTTTGTTGGCTGTATCCCTGCCTGGCTGTTAGTTGTATCCCTGCCCCAGCTCTATCCCTGCCTGGCTGGTGGCTGTAGCCCTGCCCCAGCTCTATCCCTGCTCTAGCTGGTGGCTGCATCCCTGCCCCAGTGCAGGAGAAACCAGCTCAGGTCTTGCTGGCTCCCCTAGAACCCAATGCTCAACAGTGCCAGGAAGGGGATCTGGCAAAGCTGGCCATGCCAGAGCTGGATCCCAGGCTCCTGGAACTCAGAAGCCTTCCAGGATGCGATTAACTTTGGATGGGGCAGGGCAGTAGCAGAAACACCCCGCACTGGGCAAAGGACAATAGTGCTGGTGCTCACAGCACAGACAAGGAGCTCTGCCCCTCAGTAGAGCTACTGCCCTTGGCTGCAGCCATGAAGGAAGCAGGTGACGCACTTGCATCCCAGCAGCACAGAACAAGTGACCCTGTCTGCAGGAGCCAAAAGCTGATGATATCCCCCCCTCTTGCCAGCACAGCATCCTTGGAAATCAAAGCCAAACTCCATTTATAGCTCCACGCATGGCTCAGGTGGGTGCAACTGCCAGTGCTGCCAGCTTCCCCTGAGCAGGATAAAACTGCTCTGCACCAGCTGGAGGTGAAAGCTTCTACCTTTGCTGCCACCCCAGTCACTTAAACTTGCCCTGTACCACGCCAGGGGCCCCAGAGCCACCAGGTCTCACCTTGTGAGGAGGTTGGTGATCTGCAGGGCCAGGGCTGCCCGGTAGCGATCCTGCTGCTGGACGAGGTACCTCACCTCATCGTGGATGCTGATGCAGAAGCGCCCGTTGATGTCAAACTCCTCAAAGAGCCACTTCATGGCCACTAGCATCAGGTGCAGGTAGTCAACTGCAGAGCTCTGCACCACCCAGTTCACTCTGCTGGTCACAAACTGGTGAAAAGAGACAGATGCTAAGAGAGCACCATGGTCCAGGGCCTCATCCTGATACAGCAAAGATCCTGGGAGAAGTCTGGTAAATTCAGGGTTGTTGGGTTTTCTTGTTGGCACACAGATAAAAACCAAGAATGATGGTTTCTCTGCAGGGCTCCAAGAGACCCCTGGGTCTCCAGCATCTACGAAGGGCTGAATGTGGGGATACCACTATGACAAGCAATGCTGAGAGCTCAGCAGCACAGAGCTCCACCCTTACCTCCCCTTTAGCCACAGCAGGCTCCAGGGCCCTGCTGATGTGACAGCCCAGCACCGGGGTCTGTGGGGAGGGAGACAAGGCAATGCTCTCCAGCTTGTTGAACATCTCGGACTCAGTGCCTCCAGCCCACACTCGGTGCTCCACCACATTCCACTTCTTCTTCCTCCGGGACCTGGTGGGGCAGAGCAGGGGGGTTGCTGGAAGCACAGGAGTAGGCTGCAGGCCCCCTCTGAGAATTTCACATGTTCCTTCCTGGTTTGGAGCAGCCAGACAAGCTCCTGAAGCCTCCTGCTGCTAATTGTCCCCCAGGAGAACCCCCAGATCAAACCTAATCAGCCCTGGAGGAACAGGGAGGGAGAACAGGGACTACTCAGCCCCATCTGCCTTCTCTTCCCACCACCCATGGGGCTGCAGGTCTCTCTGCCTTACCCAGGCTCAGAGCATCTCACCTTTTCGTGGCTTCCTTCTGGAGTCGCTGAATATCCTGGGATGACACCGATCCATCCTCCGCTCTGTCCACAGCCAGGTTCAGCTCCCTCACCAGCCACTCCCCTTCCTCGGAGAGATGAAACCTGGAGGGGAGAGTGACCATGCCCAGGTCCTGCTGGACACCACCCCCCCGCCTCCATCCCTGCTCACCCTCTACCTCTGGAGGCAGCACCCACCTCCGGACCCCCTTGGTGACTGCATACATCTGCTGAGCCTTCTCTCGCGCCTGCTGCTGTGTCAGCCGGTGGTTGAACTGCATCAGCAGCCGCTCAGCGAAGGGCTGCCCGGCCCCATAGATGCGCCCGTAGTTGAAGACCTTGGCATGCTCCCGGCTGATGCCCACTGTGGCAGCAGTCTTGCTGTGCAGGTCTGTCCCGTTGCTCTTCTTCCCTTGCAGAGTCATCCAGCCGAAGGCCGTGCAGCCTGCCGTGGGGGGAGCAGGGCTCAGACACCAAACAGGAAAGGGCTCAGGGTGCTACCCTGCTACCCCTTTTCCCTGCAGGCACAGCCCCAGCTCACCGTGCATGCCAGCGAAATGGGCCTCGCCCAGGACAGCCGCAATCCAGAGCTCCTGGGAATCCACGTCGGCGCCCACCAGGGAGTAGCCTGGAGGCACCTGGACCATGGCTTTCAGCTCACTGCCCACACGGTCGGCCTACGGGACACAATGCCCAGCTCAGCACAGCCCCTGGCCCTCCCTCTCCTCCTCAGCTCTTCCTCCCACACCATGCTCTGCTGGCAAGGCGCCCCGTCCAACCCTAAAGTCAAAACCAGGTTGAACACGCATGTCAGGCATCACCCACTTGGTTACTCCCCCTGGGCCCCTCCAGCACATAAGGGAAATTCAGAGAAGGACAGAAATCAGTGTTTCCTTCTCCTTTCAACAACTTCTGCAGCTCAGGAACCTCTACTCACCCCTCTCCCAGAGTCAAACCAATTCAGCAACAGGAAGGTCCCAGCACCAGCCCTGCCACCTTAAACCCCAGCATCCAGCCCCTATTCTCACTCCCAGCACAAGCTGCTCCCATCAGTTCAAAGCACACAGGGAGTGCCCCAGAACAGCCCCACAAAGAGCCGAGCGCGGCCGTACCCGGGCATTGCTGGCCGTCAGCCACGTGGGCTCCACTGCCCGGCGGGTGATGGTCCCTGCAGTCACCACCTGCGGCAGGATGGCCCCATAGTCATCCTCCTCATTATAGTCAGGGTGCCTGGGACAGAGCTGAGGGTGAGCATGGACCTGTGAGAACCCTCCCAGAGCAGTATAGAGGGTACCATGGTCCCAGCTGGGGACGTTCCTTCCCGTACCTGGTCACAACACGGGGCAGCTCCCCTTTCTTCAGCCACACCACCATCTGGGAACTGGGGGAACAGACACCAGGTGAGATTCTGCATCCCCTGTTTCCACAGGAACTCCCCTGGCCCCGATGCAGCCTCCAGCCCACAGGGAGGTGACAGTTCAGCAGAAGGCAGCTGCTCACCTGATCCGTTTGTGAGCATTCCTCCAAAACGAGACCATTTTGTTGATCTCGAGGGCTCTGGTCCCGTGGATGCGGCCCACAGCAGCCCGCAGGGTGCCATCCTCCATCTGGGGCAGGAAATCCTTGGAAAAAGGGCTTCCCACATTGTTTTCGTTCCCATCCTTTAGCAGCAAAAGAGGTGCCAAGGCTGAGTGTGCCATGACTCCTTATCAGTAAAACTCTCTATCCTCCTGTCCCTTCTGCAGAGGGGCATTTCCATCACCCAATCCCATGGGACAAGATCAGGGGGAGTCCCAGGAGTGCTGCAGTGCTGGGGTGACAAGCAAAGTGACACAGCTGTACAGCAGGATCAGGGGACTTGGGACACAGAGTGGCCAGGAAGCCCCCATGGAAGAGCCCCAGGAGAACCCAACTTGCCTTGTGAGGCAGCTTGAAGAACCAGCACCCGGGGATGTTGACATCATTGTAGGGACCATTGCCATGGTGGTACGAGGGATGGCTCCTCTCCTCTGCCGCCTTGTACAGCTCATCCATCTGCAACCAGTGATGGTGAGGTGATGCCAGGAACACACCCAGATTGGCAGGAAGGGAAAACAAGGAAAAAGGGATGAATCCACTACCACCTCCTGCAGAAAAAAACCTTTTACCTGCATCAGGCTCTGGTCCATTGTGCCCATTTTCTCCTCCACATCCACCTCCAGCTGGTTCAGCTCATCCACCTGAAGCAGAGATCCCCACAGAGGAAGCTGGGTCAAACACCAACTCTTCAGGGATTTAACACTTATTAAAGGAAATTTCTCATTTCCAGCCCCTGAAGTCACACATGGGGCTGGTTTTAGCATGGACATGGGAAGAAGCTCAGACCCACATCTTCCTCCCACTGAGGAGTCCTCCATCCCTTCTCTCACCTCCTGCCACATTGTGCTGTTGTCCATCACCACCAGCAGCTCCTGCCCCTCCATGCCAGCCTCCGGCTGCAGGGGATGCTCCTTGCCTTTCTCCAGGCAGTGCTGCTTGTACAGGTTCTCAATCACCCTGGCAAGGGAGAAGGCAGGGCTCAGGCACCCACAACAGGGCTGATACTCTGGGGCAGCACTTGGGCAGCATCCCAGGGAGCCCTCAAACCTTCCCATGGGGCAGCACCCAGCTTGGCCCCCCACTACATCCCCCAGCTCAGCACCCCACTATATCCCCTCTCACCTGTGTGGGCAAGAGGGGCCCTCTGCCTCCAAGGGTGCTGCTGGCAAATTGTCCTGCCGCCCTGGCACCAGGTAGCCCCAGCCATGCTTCTCAGAGTAGTGGAGGGGGAAGCCATCCCAGGCCAGGCGCATCAGCTTTGGTGTCACCCTCATCTGCAGGCTGATGAGGCTGGGTCCTGGCACCCAGCCTTCCTCCTCCAGGCGTGGGCATAACTTGCGGTACCAGCTGGGGAGCAGCAGAGATGGGTCAGAGAACAAAGGGCAAGCCCTGGAGACACCCCCAAAGCCATCAACTCACCCTGGGTGGCCTGGCAGGTGCTGGAGTCTCTTGGGTTGCAGGGCAACAGTCTCCTTCAGGTGTTCCAGGCAAACCCGGCTCGCAGAGGCCTTCAACTCCTCATCCTCGCTGGGGGGACCAGGGTCTGACAGGGTAAGGAGGACACATTACCAAAAAACTCTCCATGCCACCCTGCCAGGGATGGGGAATTCAAACCAGCCTCCAATCACATGTGCCAGCACAGGGACAAAGGCCAGTGATGCCTCACCCTGCCAGCACCAAGGAACTGTGTCCCTTTGTCTAGGCAACAATGGGAAGGTGTCCCTGGGAAGGCATCCCCTGAGCACCCCTTGTCCCCAGGGACCACCCACACTCACCTTCCTGCCACTCCTGTGCAGACCCATCTGCACCCATTGATGACACACAGGCTTCGCTGTTCCCGTCCTGATCCTTTTTCTTCTTCTTCTTCTTCCCTGGATTCTTCTTCTGCTTAAATTCCTGTGTGTCCCACTCAAGATCCCAGAGCCAGGGGTCATCCTTGTACCTGTCAACACACTGCTGTCATGCTACAGCTTGGCTCCTGTCCCCACCAACCACCCACAGCCCCCTGGAGACCACCTGGTGTCTGGTTTCTGTCCTGAGAGCAGCAGGACCTGCACTCCCAACCCACAGGTACCTGTCTTCATGCAGCAGCTGACAGGCATCATTGGCCAGGTTCATCAGGGACTTCTTCATCTCTTTCTGCAGCTCCTCATAGATGCTCTGAGCATCATCCAGGTACCTCTTCCAGTTCCCATTGACTGGCAGGTAGGACACTCCCATCTCCAGCATCCCTGCAAATGTCACAGGGTGGGGGCACCTGGAGCCCAAAGCAGCAAGGAATTAGATGTCTGCTGGAGGAGACTTATCCTGCAAGCACAGACTACACTGGACATGGACACATCTTCATCTAGAGCTTCCCAGCCCTGCACACCCCTCCATACTCTTCCCCTAAATCTGTAAGGATCCCTGCATCTTTCACCTGCCCTTTGCCGCCCCGTGCTGGTTTTGTCTGGATAGAGTTAATTTCCTTCAGCATAGCTGGTATGGGGCTGGTTTGGATTTGTGCTGGAAACAGGAGTAATAACACAGAAGTGTTTTTGTTATTGCTGAGCGGTACCTACACGGAGTCAAGGCCTTTTCTGCTCCTCACCCCACCCAGGAGCAGCTGGGGGTGCACAAGCAGCCATGAGGAGACACAGCCAGGACAGCTGACCCCACAGATCAGAGGGGTTTTCCAGACCATATCATGCCATGATCAGCTTATAAAGCTGAGGCAAGAAGGAACTGGAAGATGGTCACGGTTATGCATCTGCTTTCCCAAGTAACCATTACATGTGATAGGTGCCAGCTTTCCTGGAGGTGGCTGAACACTGATGGAAAGCAGTGAACGATCTTTTGTTTTGCTCTGCTTGTGCGCACAGGTTTTGCTTTACCTATTAAACTGTCTTTTATCTCAAACCCATACACTTCCTCATTTTAACTCTTCCAACTCCCCATCCCACAAGGGAGGAATGAATGAGCAGACATGTGGTGCTTAGCTGCTGGCTGGGTTAAACCATGACATACCCTAAAGACAACTCTGTGCAATGACCTTTACCACTTTGATCTGCCTCGTGAAGTCTGTGTGCCTCCTCCAGCCACACCACACTACTCTTTACACCTACTCACCTATAGAAAGGGAGTCTGAAATCCCTCCTGAAAAGAGGTTCAGACTTCCACAACCTCCCACCACCACTCCATGGACAAAGGAGCCACATCCCATCCCCAGAAGGTCCATGATCCCGCAGTCAGCCAAGCCCACAGCCCCTTGGCCAACACCATCCAGAGCTCAGCAGCTCTCACCTCTCCATGAAAAGTGGCAGCTGCTCCTGAAACACCTCGTGAGTAGCCTGGACATCATGGGCACAGTATGACATCAGCTCCTGAAGGTAGAAGCAGGTGAGGGCAGGCAAATCAGCACAGGGCAAGGCAGTGGGGCTGCGGGAGGATGGGGGGGACATCACACCCCCATACACGCCCAAAGCGCTTGCAAGAAAGGGCAACAAAATGGAAAGTATCCCAGCAGCTGTTCCAGTCTCAGGCTCCTGTGCCCCCTGGGTCGTTGGGGTGGTGCCCGCACCTGGAAGTGGCTCCTGATGTCAGCCATGGACCCCTTCACAAAGAGCTCCCGTGCCTCCTTCTGCAGCGGCTCCCCCCCGACGTAGAGCGCGTGCACGTCTGCCAGGTTGTTGATGCTGCTGACGTGCACCCAGTCCCATGAGGTGATCTGCAAACATCAGGGAGCTCAGGTGCTGCAGAATGAGGACCAGCTGCAGCTAAGACTGGAACGATGCTGGGGATGCTGCTGCTGTTTTAAAACAGAAGCACCTCCAGCGCAAGGCCACCAAGATGCTGAAGGGAGTGGAGCATCTCCCTGCTGAGGAGAGGCTGAGAGAGCTGGGGCTCTTTAGCCTGGAGGAGACTGAGGAGGGACCTCATCAATGTCTGTCAGTATGTTAAGGGTGAATGTAGGGAGGATGGAGCCAGACTGCTCAGTGTCATCCAGTTATAGGATGAGATGCAATGGGAGCAAGTTGGAGCACAAGAAGTTTAGGGTGAACACAAGAAAAACCTTTCTTACAGTGAGGGTGACAGAGCCTGAAACAAGCTGCCCAGGGAGGTTGTGGAGTCTCCTTCTCTGGAGACATTCCAAACCCGCCTGGATGCATTCCTGGGTGACTTGGTTTAGGTGATCCTGCTCTGGCAGGGGGGTTGGACTAGATGATCTTCTAAGTCCTTTCCAACCCCTAACATTCTTTGATTCTATGATCTGGAAGGTGCTGGGAGAGCTACACCCAGCAGAGCTCTTCCAACAGCTCCTACCCTGTTAGTACAGGAGCAGACGGCCCCATTAGAGGGCCAAAAGGTCCCCTGCCACCCATACCACTGCCAGTTCCTCTACTCACAGCTGGTCCCTCCGTTTTGCTGCACGTTTTCTTCATGTGCTCCCTGACCTGCTGCAGTCCCTTCCTCTTGCCGTGCTTGGCGGCCATCCAGAGGCTGCGCTGGAAGCCCGTCAGCCCCGAGATGGCCATGTGCATGCTCATGGTGTCCAGGAAACGCATCCGGGAGCCCTGGGACACACCAGGAGGGAGAAAAAAAGATGGTTTGGGACATGCTGGAGAAGAAATGTGTTCCCAAATATCCTGTACCCGCCAGCAAGAGCCACTCTGTATTATAGATCTGCAAGTGATCTGCTCAGGCTGCTTTGCAGGCAAAGCTTTGCCTCCCAGCACCCCTCTTCTGGGGTCCAAGACCATCCTGTCAGCTGCTGAGAGGCTCCTGCCACACCTCCAGCTGCAACTGTGCAGCCTCCAAAAACCTTAGGGGGTGCAAAAATACCCCCTTTAAAGGAATCAAACCTCAACCTATTCTTCAGGATGAGGTGAGCACAACCTGGGGCTGTCTGTGCACAAGAGCATCTGTCAAAAGAACCCTGGAAAACAGTGCAAACAAGCACCCAGGTAAAAAACTGCACCACGGACTACCTGGATGAGGTACTGCTCCTTGATGAATGCCCGGTCAAAAGCCACATTGTGCCCCACCACCACTCTCTCTAGCCAGTCCTGCTTGCTGGCACAGCTGGCACCTGCCGGGCTCTCCAGGGGAATGAGGTCAGCCAGGGTGAGGTGGCTGGACCAGGTGTATCGCTGCTCCAGCAGCCGCCTGCTGCACCAGGAGTACCTGTGGAGGACATGGAGCACACCACAGCTGTAAAAAACAAAGTTGGGGCTCCCAGGACTAACAGCACTTTCTGAGATGTGGGGTGCTGAGAAGGATCCCACCAGTGGGAGGGAGGCGACAGACCCTGGGGGGTGCTGTGGTTAGTAACCAGGACACATGCCACACTCCACAGCCACGCTTTGGGGCTTCACTGTGTTTTCATCACAAGCCACATGGTGGTTCACAGGAAGAGGCTCCTCTCAGGACCGTCCCAATCTTCCCTCCCCCCCCACTGCCACGGAGCCCAGCATCACATCTCACCAGGCATGTGGCGACACTGCCACGGCCAGCGTTGGGCAGTGGCCATCAGCCACGCACACCTCCACGTCCAGCACCACCGCCCGCTCCTCGGGGAAATCAACAGCTTCTGCTCGCCCATCGGGGCCGTAGCGGGTCCAGCCCAGCTGCCATGCCCACTGCTGGGGCACAGGGGGCAGCTCGCACTGCAGCAACTCATTGGCTGCCTCCAGGTAGGGTAAGCTCTGCTTCTGAGCCAGGAGGCGAAAATGCTCATCGATGTTGTCCCCGTACATTCGGGGCAGCTGCAGGTCCACGTCGGGCAGCGTGGAGGTTTCCTTGCCCCACAGGTCATGGTGCTGCAGGTGCTTCACGCTCCTCTGGATCTCTGCCGTCGAGTACTGTACCTGGGCCCCCCGGAAGATCTGCTCGTGGAGCGTCCTGGACAGCATCTGGATGTTGAGAGGGTTCATGCGCCGCTGGCCCTTGGCCGGCTCCTGGCTGGGGTTCTCCGGCAGCGGGCGGCTGGCCGAGGAGCTGGAGGTGCATCGCCGGAGCTTGGTGCTGCGGGCAGCAGCACAGCCCCGCACCGATCTCCTCCAGACCAAGCACCTCATCCCCCCTCGCTGCCCGGGTGCTCCAGCACGGGCTGCTCCCTCCAGGCGGTCGGACCTGCAGGGAAAGAGCAACAGCGAGCGGTGAGCTCGGCACCGCTGCAGGAACGCACCGCCCGAGCTGCCTCCGGCACCACGCGGCCGGGGAAGGCCGGGCTGTCCGGCTTTGCTACAGCCCCCCGCAGCCGTGCAAACACCCACCCCGTCCCGCAGCCCTGCGCACCCTACACACGCACTTAAATCCCGCAGCCCTGCACACGCGTATGTACCCCGCGGTAGCCACCTGCAGCCCCCGTAAGTTCATCAACCCCCGCCCCGCCACAGCCGTGCAGCCCCTAACCCCAGCGCACACGCCCCCCGCAGCCGAACGCTCCCCTCGGTAGCCAAGCACACCGCTCTGCAGCCCCGCACACCGCTCTATCGCCCCACACACCTCCCTGCAGCCCCGCACACCGCCCTGCAGCCCCGCACACCGCCCTCATACACACAGGCATGTCCCGCGTACTCACCCGCTCCCGGCGCGTACCGTCCGGGCCCGGCCCGCAGGGCGGATCCAAACCGGGACGCCCCGGGGGAGCTTCCGGCCGCGCTGACGTCCCGTCCCGTCCCGCCCCGTCCCGCCTCCCCGCTCCCACCTCCCCCTCCACACATAGTACGGTCCGCCAGCAGTAGGCTCAGTAGGACGCGCGGGAAAGCGGTGCTGCAGGCGGCCGCGTGGCCTAATGGATAAGGCGTCTGACTTCGGATCAGAAGATTGCAGGTTCGAGTCCTGCCGCGGTCGGTGGGAGGTGTCGGCCTTTTTTGTTCCCCCTAAGGGCGGCAACCAGCGATGGCCCAGGGGTGCTGTTGTCCCCGACAGCGGGATCAGCGCACGAACGCATCGTGGTTTGATCGTCTTTTTAACTGGAGACGGGGGAAAAAAGCCGGAGGGGTGTCTGCGTACGCGGAGCCTGAACCATGGTGCGGGTACCAGGGGCGGGGCAGGGCGGTGCCTGGCTCAGAGCGGTCCCGCAGCGAGGCGGCGGTCGGCACCGAGCCACCCTTGCTGTGCTTCCTCCTCTTCCCCATCCCGGGCTCCCGGGGAAGGTCAGGTCCCGATGTGGCAGGATTGACACCCCTCCTCCTGCCCCCCATTCACCCTGCATCCACCCCTGTGTGCCCGTCAGGTATTTATGGGGTACCCATCAGCAGAGTTTAACAGAAGCCAGGGCGCTCACCCACACCCCAAAACCTCTGGCTTTCAAGTTCTAAGATCTCAAGGGTGGCTTGGGAAGAGCGGTGGGGTCCAGGGTCCTCAACCTTGACCTTGGCATCGTGGGGTGCCGCGCCGAGCCGCCAGGTGTCGCTGCGTCCCCGCCTCTGCCAGCTTCCCACGGGGCCGAAGCCGTCGGGGCGCGGGGACCGCTCCGGGCCCATCCCGCGCCGCGCTCCCGCTGGGACACCGGGCAGGTGGTACCCGGCACTGTCACCCTCCCCCTCGCCCCTCCCGGCCCTTATGGAACTCCAAACCTAGGGTGCGCCTCCCTCCTTTATCCTGCACCCCCGAGGGGAGAGAGCTGTGCGGGATGGGTGGGTGTGTGTGTGTGTGTGTGTGTGTGTGTGTGTGTGTGTGGAGGTGGGGGTGTATCTGTGCCCCCTCCTCTCTGTAAAGGCAGCACCAGCACGGCGCTGATTTCTGCTGTTTTGAATGCATCCCACAGCCCCCTGGTGACCCTCAAAGTAGCTGCTCCCCTGCCCCCAGCCTGGAGTTCGATGGAAGGGAGGGTGGCTCTTCACCCTGTTCCACCAGCTGCAGAAGGTACCCGCTGCCTGAGCATGTCAGGATCCGGCCACACAGATTCTCGTGCTCAGCTCTTCACCCCATACAGGGAGCTTGAGGTTTTTCGATCCTTCCTTCCGCGGGCGCGGCTGGGAGCTGGGGGTGCGCGGGGTGCGGAGGCGGCGGGGGGAGGGGGGTACTCCGCGGACGCGGGTTCTCTGGGAGGGAGCGGGGTGCAAAGAAAGGAAGAGTTTTGGAACCCCCTGCTATGCCGTGGCTCTGTGAAAGACCTGTGTGCTAGGGACTTGTTCTCCCCTCTGATGCATTCTGTTAACGTAGATCTCCTCTTACTTGGCGTCTTTAATTGACTTATTTTTATCGTGATCAAAAAAAAACCAAACCTACAAAATCCAATCCAAACGCGCCACACACACACACAAAAAAATCCCTTCCCTCTTCGAGGGGGGGGGGGAAATATATATG